>JAAIXI010000219.1:5123098-5404764 GCA_013403645.1 Heliconius nattereri | reverse complement strand
GAAGATTTAGATGCGTTTGCACGTATTGGATAATTGGAGTTGAATGTATTATTTCAGCGCGATATATTTGGTTTCATATTTTTTGTAGTAGTTATTAGTAGGTAGGTTTTTGTTTATAATTTCTTCCGTTTAAAAATAGTCATTTAACTATCTAAAAATAGTCATTTAATGTCATTTAAATATATTTTAATAAGTACTTGAAAAGATTTGTAGCACAGACTTAAAATTACGGTACCTACTAAAAAATCCTTGATGTGTAAAACAATTGGAAAATCCTTTTTGACACTACGAAAATGCGGGTTGCATTAGGGTTTAATTAATTTTCACATTATCTTAAGTGCTTTGCAAACATACATTATATGAATAATCCAGTAGTTAAAGCGGGCGAAGCCGCAAGAAGGGTCGCTAGTATAGTTATATAGGAAAAATATTGACGTTATATTTAGACCTTCTTTTTCTTTCGTTTCTCGAGTCTCCTAATATCTCTATTTTATATATTTTTTATAACTGTTATTTTTTATAGTTATTTAAACATTACTAATGTACGTTGGATTTATAAAGTTATTTTAGTACAATTTTACAAATTGCGTGACTTTGGACAGCGAAGGTCGATCAAATTATATAGAGTCGCTCGTGTATCCCACGTTTATTATTGTGAACGAAACGATATTACGCAAAGGGTATTTATAAAAAAGTCACATTTTATGTTTTTGAGTTTTTGAGACCAAAGGTGATTTGAAATATAATGTATGTGTATATAGGTATTTATAATTTGTTTCTAATTTTCTTTGTCATAGACATTTTTTTTAAACAGAGTGTTCATATTAAAAACCTTATTCGTAGAATATTTATTAAGAGTTATCGTTTATTCTCATTCTTATAATATTTTAAGCCACCAACATATATTTTTACAAGTTTTTATTCAACTTGCAGTTTATGTATGTAAAATATCGCAAACTCTACTTGACCCACTTCCCAGTGTCAGATTCAGCTGAAATTTGTATTATTACTTCAGTTCCGATGACAATGAAATTACATAAAGTCAATATTGATGTAATGCAAAAGGCCGCCGCAACAAAATGGCGGATTATACATTTTTGTACATCCCTTTACTGATAGGTATCAAATGAAAGAGCTTGATTATACATAAAATTTCTAAAAAGTTGGGTCTTAAAATTTAAATCTTAATTATTATTATATTTCACACATTAGTAGTTTAATAAGAATTTCTAACGTCCACAGTATAATTTTCCAAGGTGTGAATTAACCAAGTTCCAAGACCCCATAGACAAACACTCGATAGTCGATAGCTTGTCATTATTTACCATTGATGGTTTGGTCGACCATTACATATTGTCACCTTCAGCTTATCTCCTATAACTATTTAACACGTATTGGTTACATGTAACTGTATACATTTAAAGTTTAATATTTTTAATAACAACAAGGTGTCCTGGCTCAGTTGCGGGTTCGATCCCGCTCTAGGTAATTAAACGTTTAGTATTTTCATTTCCACGCTCGATTAGAATGTAGAAAGTGGGGAACAGGAGTGACTTAATGGAAACGGAGTGCCTTAACACTAGGTTTACTAAGTTTCCTCTATCTACAATGCGGGTTACAGAATGAAACTAAAAGATATTCTAAAGTTCCTTTATTATCTCAACAGAAATTGGAATTAAGTAATGCGATGGCAGTTTAATTATTTTTATTAGAAAATTAATAGTCACGTTTTATCTTTTAATATAAAAATAAAATATTGCATCCATTGTGGGTACCATTTAATAACAGAATCTCTCCTCAAAAAAAGAAAAACAAACACCATTTTTTATTTTTTTACCTGTGAAATGAAGAAAAAAAAGCAACACGGTAGTTCCCCTTATAAAATAGATTTGTTTCTGATAGGCCTTGATTTGTTTTATCTGTACCACGATCGATGCGGTCAAAGTTATTACCATTCAAACTATGTGTGGGATGCTGCGGCTAGCCATCTCGGCTTATAATTTAACGATTCTAATCTTGTGAAATTACCGTATTAATTGTTTTGGTATATACATTTGATATCTCATATTGTTATTTATATAGATTTACTACAGATATAGATAGACAGATAAAATTATGAACAAAATTGAAATAGGTGTACTTAGACAGTTAGATATTGCGTGAAACTAAAAGAAGTATTTGATACGTTTAAGGTTTTATTCAGTCAAAATCGGAATAGAGGTATGTCGTGGCGTAGGGGCAGGCAGATTCTGGGTTCGATTCCCACTTGAGGAAAATATAATTAAAAAAAAATAAGTAGGAATAGAACGAAATAAGAATAAAAATGGAATGGGCAATAAAACGCGGCGTTGAGTTTCGCAACTCAAAATTTAGCTACTTTGTATTTAATACAGCATGACTCTACAAAAAAAAATAAGTATTTGTGTTTGTACATAATGACTGAGTGACTATTCTTAAGGCAAAAACAACTATAAGGTTTTATTTACAAAACTTAAATAATAAAGTAATAATCCCCATAAAGGTTAACACTGAAACCAAATATTACCTCATAAATCTATATAAATAATCTCATGCTATACTCTAAACATATGAATATTTCAATTTACCAAAGCGATAAACGTAAATCAATTTTGTTATGGAAATAGTGGAAGCTATTTTGGTATAAGGTACAATACCTCGCCAATGACTTGGCTCAATATGATTTTGTCCAAGCTGTATTTACTAGACCAGTATGAGGTGCTGTAGGTTCGATTCCCAGAACATGAAATATTTAATATTTTCATTCTTTCGATCTGGTTTGCCTCAAAGCGTATTTTTAATTAAATCATTATAAAATTTTAATTAATTAATTCTTTAAATCGTTTACAGCTATCGATATTGGAAGATCGCATGTCTGATATCGATTTCTTGATGCCTCTCATTTTTCCATTGACACTTGTCTGACATGTGGAAAGTATTTTTGTTAATTACGATATAAACTGAGGCTTGAATGCATATAAATAGTCCAAGTATTTTATTAAATGATAATGATATTTTATGTTTTACGATAACGTCTTAACTGGAGAAATCCATTAAAAACAACATTAAAATACTTATTAATTTAAATTAAATATTTTTTTATTGATAATAAAAAAACTTAAATGGTAATGTTTATTTCGACGATAAGTGAAAGGAAAGGAAGCTCTAAAGGAACTCCTTTAACATTATCTTAATGGTACTACAAAAGTGTCCATTACTATTATTTTCTATACACTTCATAAAGAAATATAAGCTAACGTTAGTTGATCTTACCCAATAAGTATCCAATGGGTATCCAATAGGTATCCAATTATTATCAAAATATAAAAGGACTTGTCCTCACTGACTGAGGTAAGACGCACGCACAGCTGAAACTGCTGATGGTGAAAACGTGAAATTTGGACAGCTGTTTACTTTCGTAATCTGGACATCCACTAAGAAGGGATTTTGAAAAACGTAAACCCTAAAGGGGTGAAATAGGGGTTGAAAGTTTGTATGGAAAAAAATTAAAACGCCACCGATTATTTTAAAGATTATATTAGACTCTTAAAAATATGTCATTGAACACATATTTCGTGGCTTTTCGAGGCAATTCAGCCCTAAATAAGCAAGCGAAGCTGCGCGCCTCCGCTAGTTATCAATAAATTTGAACACTCATGGGTGGCATTATTGTTTATATTAAAATGATGATTGTTAAAGTTAAACCTTTAGAGCTTAAATTCCTAAGGTAGGTGGTAGGAAACGAGAAATTTATCACGTTTTGAAAGATGATACAATAAATTACTTTTACAATAGGTGTAAAATTTCTAACTATTTCTTTATGTGAAATTATATATCATTTTGGTTAAATAATCTATTTTTAATATTGTTTGTATTCTATAGATTACAAGTTAATCAAAGGCACCTGCGGTCAATGTTATGTCGGACATTTAGAAATAAATAAATTTTATGTAAAAATTAAAAAAAGTACTCCTACTTTTTCTGGTCTGGTCCCCACCAGCCGTGGGACAAGAGCAGATGCGTGTTTGAAAATGTTTAAAGTAATATAAATATTAATATTATTTTTGATTTATGGAAACAGTTACTTCCTTCTTAAAAAATGAGAATGAACCCATTAAATTCGAAATGTCTACAGATTTTATCTTTGAAAACATTGCAGTCAGCTTTACGTTTCATAAAAAAAAATGTTAATCATCTGTATCGTAAAAATAAATCAAGTGCCAATTACATTTACATTGCCGACAGATGTTTGCAGAAATAATATTGAGTGTTGCTGAGTTTCTTTAAAGATGATTCTAAAGTATATTTGACTGTTCGACTTCTTCGACTGATCCGCTCGCGGTAGATTATTTATAAGTTCTTATTCTGAAGCCGTCGCAGTGCAGAGGCAGTATGGGAACAGTCTCATATAGTCGCCGATAACCGTCGCTATTACAGAATAGCGACGGTTATCGGTTCCATTCCCACTCGGGACAATGAAATATTTCACGTTTTCATCTTCTAGCACTGGTAACGGGTTAGAACGCGTCATAGAGCTCCGTCACTCATCACCAATGCTTCAATAATTCGACAACAAGTGGGGAACGGGCTGCCAATGGAGAACAGAGTGTCTTAATACTAGATTGTCAGGCTCCCTCTACCTGCTATGTATGTATATGGAAAAAGCGCGTTAGTGAAGTTGATGAACAAAATGTCTTACCTAATCGTAGAAGAACTAGTTGTTGTAGACCTATCATCTACTAGATCGAACTATTCTCCACTTTCTCCCTAATTCGAAACACTGCGTGTTGAACGGCGTAACTCAAAGCAGCACTTGCTATGGCTACAACGACAAAATGAAGACGATTCACTCCCCAGAGTTGATATTGAACCCATAACCACCGTTCACAATAGCCACGACGTCTTCAATATTTATTGTTATTATATTTCAATATTGTTAAAAGTTAAACATTCTAGAGACCGGCGGGCACCAGCTATTCAAATAAACCAAGTGCACCCTTTTCACTAGGCAATGCTTTTAGGGCAGGCAGTTTTTTTATCAAAAAAAAATAATTAAATTTAGATTTATATCTAAGCCTTATCAAACTTGACAGATTAATTTTATCGAGCCTTCCGCTATATGCTCGGTGAAGCAGAAAGATGGTGGTGCTATCAACGGTACACCTGTTCTTATTCTTTTTTTTTTAATTGGTTAATTGAAGTTTTAACAACTAAGAATGAATTGAGGTCGGTGTAAGGGCATAGGCGTGGCAACGTAACTGCGACAGGTCGTGGGTTCGATTCCCAGTTATTTTTTATTTAGTCTAGTTGGTTATTTTCATTCACTCAACACGTAATGCCCCCAAAACTTCGGCGACAAATNAGAAAGATGGTGGTGCTATCTACGGTACACCTGTTCTTATCCTTTTTTTTTTTAATTGGTTAATTGAAATTTTAACAACTAAGAATGAATTGAGGTCGGCGTAAGGGCATAGGCGTGGCAATGTAACTGCGACAGGTCGTGGGTTCGATTCCCAGTTATTATTTATTTAGTCTAGTTGGTTATTTTCATTCACTCAACACGTAATGCCCCCAAAACTTCGGCGACAAATTGGGAACGAAGTCTCTTCTGCCTATCCCGTTCTGCGTGGGATACAGCGTGAAACTGTTTTTTTTTTAAATTGATGCTTTTGGTTATTAGAAATGTATACCTTACAACTTGTTTCAAAGAATACAGACCGCGTATCTAAATTGATTAGCATCTTTATGCGCTAATTACTATTTATTGCATTATAACAGTAGAAATGAATGTAACAACAGAAACATTGTTTTTATTTACATATTTTCTATATATGTATTATATATATTTCTAATGATGTGTTATATTATTTTATTAATTTAAAAACGTATTTAATTCTTCTATTTTTGATATAGTAGGATACAATTTTGGTATAAACTCTCCGTTCTATCTATTGTGTGGATGTTTTTATCACTTTAAATTAGTAGGTATATATTATATACCAGTACCTACAGATATATTAATTTAGTCAATGCAATTAGATTTTTGTTGTGTTTGTATAAAATTCACTTGTTTAATTAAAGCCAATTGAACTTTAAAGTTGTTTTTTTTAAACAGCAAATTTAATTAAACAATTACAACTTGTATGCTTCTGGTGCATTATCTGAAATAATTATGGATATTTTTTATTGATAACCTCGAAAGCATTGTCCTTGGCTTTTAAAGCGTACAGCGAAGTTATAGTTCAAACTTTAGTAAGGAGAAAATAAAAAAATATTTAAATATTATAATTAGAAATATATATTTTATAAATATGACTGGAATGACTGACACATTTCAATGTAACATGCTGTTACATACCGTCTCTTCTATTAGAAATTTTCTTTTTTTTTGTTGTATAAATGTTCTCTACGTTTCATTTTATCCAAGGTCGAACTCGCTTCCTTCGCCGCCTTGACCGAAGACAATCTCTTGGCATTTCGCCAGACGTTTTGTTTTTATACGCCTACTGATATTACTTTATTATGTTTATGTTGACGTAAACGTTGTGATAGCCGTGCCAAGTTAAACGTTTTTATGTAGATTTTTTTTAAAATGTATATTTGTTTTATAATTAATTAGATACTGTTTTTTTTTTTTTTTTATGGAAAAAGGACAAGGCAAACGAGCGTACGGGTCACCTGGCGGTGATCACCGCCACCCACAAAAAAATAAAGTAGGGGGTTTCTTTATGTTATTAATGAAATATGGTCACGGTGAGGTGTTTGTTTGTAAACGCGATGGTTGTGAATTTGATTGCCAATCGGAAATATCTTCAGTCGGTAACGGGACAAGACGTAACACTCCATTGATTTACCAATCGACATTTAATATCTCGAAAATTGGGTGGAACGTCGGAATAGTGTCTTAACATTATGTTCTCTGCCTATCCTGTTTGGGATACAGGTGAAGCTGAAAGTGTTAAAGTTTTTTGTATTTTTTTTTTTACTATACCTTTAGGTGCTTGCTTGTTTAAATGAAATATATACCTGTCTCACTCTTCTCCCCAATTTTTTTTTTAACAATTGGGGAGAAGAGAGAGACAGGTAAACAACTTATGTCGTTGAAAAATCTTTAAAATTTCATTACATTAGAAAATCTTTGTAAAGTATTTTATATTATCATAAATATTGCAGTACCTATCTCTCTTCTTAACTAGGTTTTCCTCTTGATTCATTATAGCTTAGGCAAATTAACTTAAGTGAACGTTAATTCTATTAATTGCGACCGCTTCAAGAGCGCTATGGAGGTCGAGTGACTTATCTCGTTGCAATATTATTTCATGTAGGTACCAAGTATTTAATTTTTAATTCAAAAAATGTTTATTTTTACTGAGTTAGAGTTTTCGAGGCCATCATGGCGCAGTGGGAAGACATATGACCTTTATATTCTGTGGTTGTGGGTTCTAGAAGATTGATTATATTTAAATTATTATAATTTCGCTCTAGCGCCCCCAATTTGCGAGGGTATTTTTGTTGAAATCACACTTTTGTGTTTACTGCATTTTTTAATCTTCACGCTGTAACCCGCAAATAACGGAGTAAACAGAGGGAACCTGGGAACCTGGTGTTAACTCACTACGTTCCGATTACGACCGTTCCTTTTGACACTTTCCGCCGAGTTCCGGATGTATAGCGTGTGGACAAACCAACGTTATATGCTAGTTAGTCCGTCAACGAACGACCAATACGTATGTATTGACCGTTCATAGATAGGTTTAACATTTCACACGTTGCTTACTCAGCGATAATGATCCCTAAACAAATGTTTGTTTTCCATTAACGTGTTTGTACTAAGTTCATATTACCTTCGATAGTGAAAAGAGTCCGTAGTGGCGCAGTGGTACGAGCATGGGCCTGTGAACGCGACGATTGCGCGTTCCATTCCCGTTTGGGAAAATGTATATTTTCATTAATTTGCGTTGTTAACAAGGCAAAACTCGGCGTCGAGTTCCACCACTCAGCGTGAAATGCCATGAAAATTCCGTTGAAAGTGGAACTGTTTGAACACTAGGTTCCCTCTGCCTACTCTGTTATAAGCGGGATACAACGTGAAGCTAAAATAATAAATAAAAAAACATACGTTCTATTAACGCCTATTAGAAATACTTAGAGAGAGTTTTTTGTGAGACTTTTGTATGCAATTAGATGTCTGCAATGTGCATCCATGTCGAAATATTCATGTATACGACAGATGTATGTATCTATGTCACTGTGCTAATTAAATTTTAATCCAACGGTTTATAGTATGCATGGCTGCTTTATAATGTAATGTTTGTGGGTTCGATTTCGAGGGGACCGGTGAGTTATTTAGAAAAATGCTACTTTTAATACTGTCGTTGAATTGACTTTTATTTGAAGACAACGGAGTTATAAATATATTGGCAGGTTCTATGTATAAATTAAAATTTAAATATACCTAGACTAAAATTATGTTTTAAACGTCAATTCTTTAATTTTTTTATCTTATTTTTATATAAGTCTTCATTTAATTTGCAAAATTATTTGTTTGGGTCGAATGCTTTAATTTTTATTTTTAATGAATATTTTTTACTTTTTAAACAGATAAAAAAGTATTTTATTAAAAATATATTTGTGACATAGTTAAATATGTTTTTATTAAAAATCTTATTTCTTAATATACAAACGTAATTATAAAGATATCGATATCGAAAGAAATGACAGTCCGAGTCGAGATCGATTTCATTTGAAATCAATACAAGTTTTATTACTTTCTCGCCATCTTATCCACATTATGATTGAATGTAATACACCGGACGTAGAAACACCGTTTCTTTTATACTATTGACAGATATTATATATGTATGAATGTACGTATTGTAAATTTATGCTGTTACTGTAGAACTACTTTTTGGGATATTTTTCTATCTTTTTTTAAATTTGAAAATATAACTTTTTACCTTTTAAATTTTAGAACCTGAAACCTAATCTACTTTGTACACAGATTGTGTTTTCCACAATTTTTTTGAGATATTATGTATTGAGCGGCGGAACTCAACACCGTGCTATATCTAAATATTTTCGGAACAATTTTTTCGCGTTTAAATCTATTTGGTTGATAATAATTACATTTACATCCCTATTTTACTTTTATTGACTGTTGCCATATAAAACCATGATTCTAAATTAATCCTACGATTTTATTATGTACTTATTCTTAAAAAAGCGACAACAAAAAGAAAAAAAAAGACTTTATTTCATAAAATTATTGACTATAAATAAATATTAAAGCCTATACTTCATATGCAATACCTTATATGATATTAAAAGCTTGCCAGATGGTCTTAACCATTCAGTATATCTATATATGGCCGTCGTTACGACAAGTGCTTTATATCAAATACACAAATATTAAACGTACAGCATCTGCTGCGGATGTCGATGCGAAAATGTAAAATAAAAATTTACACTATAATAAAAACAAGAATTTAATTTATTTAACGTCCCCGGGGCGCCGATGTTTCGCGCTGGTTGTGTATTCATTGATAGAAATATGCAATTAATTTATATGCTACAAAATATAATATAATCTATATAGATCTAATAGATTTTTTGTTTATAGACGATATAGCCTTCCCTCTGCAGGATACAGCGGGAAGCTAAAAAAAAACAAAACACATAATCTCTTTGTTATTTTTGCTTCAAAGTCGGTATAAAATTAGCTTTCCAACAAAATAGCAAGCCCGCATCAGCTAAAATTAGATGCGCCAATGACACTGTTACGATCGTTTTTTACGATAACTTTTACGCTTCTCAAATACTAATGTTATGAGTAATACAAAATTTCCATCACTGTAATAAACGTATTGACAATGTATGGAAAATAGTTATTTATATTTTTTTATATGTAATTTCAAGTATTTATAGCCGCATTTACTTAGTATAGGATTTTGATCGCATTAAAGAATCTCCTCGTTAAATATACTAGGCACTGCCACTTGGCCGTACATTGTCGATCGAAGCTTCACGCTGTATCCCGCACACAGCAGGGTAAACAGAGGGAACATAGTGTTAAGACACTCCGTTTCCCAACGCCGCGCTTCGCGTCGACACCAGAGCGAGGAAATGGAAATATAACGTCAATAAATGTTTCATTTTCTCGAGTGGGAATCGAACCCACTACCATCGCGTTATTGTCACACCCAATTTTGTCAGTAATATTTGTGAATTGCTATTCATTATACTAATTTTATATAGTAGGTTTCTAAATTTATATCTATTAAAAGTATTAAACATCGTATAATCCCGAGGAAGCCATTTCTTTGATGTCTAAGTTGAAATATTGTCGCTTAGCAACTCAACGCTGCGCCCTGTCTCAATAAATCCTGTGACAGGATAATCTCTCTTACATTGCGTATACTAAATTTTAACTAGGTTTTGCATATATTATGGAAATTAAAGACCGTACACGTTCAATGTAAATTACACGCTTCCTGCACGTAGTTAAGTACTAAGCTGTATTTAATATGATGATAAGAATTCGTAAGGTCCTTAACGTTGCCAAAATTAGTTATTCGTTTCGACATCCCGCACATAGCGGAGTAGGCAGAGGGAACCTGGGAACCTAATGTTAAGTCACTGCGTTTCTCATTAAGATATTTCGTTTTACATTTTCCGTCAAATTCTCGAGGCATTGGATGGTTTTTGAGCAATATTTATAAAAAAAACTAGTAAAAACAACAATAGAAAAATAACTATAATATAAATAGGATTTAAATAACTATAACTACGAATTAATACAAAGCGCCTCGTGTAATTAAGATAAATCAATTATTAACTTGACTACTTTATATAACAAGCACTGTTAGACGAGTTCTAATTAAATTAACATATGGTTACTTAATTTACGTCAATACCAGTTGTAGAATTATATGTAAGTATAATATTTGTGGGTACGATCCCCACTCAAGGAAATTAAATTTTCAATAGTTTCATTTCTACGCTCTGGTGTCGAGGCAAAGTGCGGAGTTGAGTTCCGCCACTCACCACACAATGCCTCTAGAAATAGACGGAAAATGGGGTACGGAGTGTGTTGGTATATTTCGTTCCCTCTGCCTACCTTGCTGTGTGCGGGATAGAGTGTGAAACCAAAGAAATATTAAATTTATTGTTCAAAGAAATTCAATTACGTCACTGTTTCACCAAATGAGTGCAGTTGATTAACTACTTAGCTTAAGCTAATGCAGCTTGGCACTGATATAGCAACATGCTTTTCAATGGTTCTGGGTTCGATCAGGAAAATGGATTGTGCCATGCTCTGGCAAAGCAAAGCGCAGCGGTGAGGTCGGATACGGGGGGAAAATATAGATAGTGCCTTGGCACTATGTTCTCTCTGATAATTCTTTGACTCAACTCTCCGCTTGGCATTTATGGCTCAATCATAACTAAATTACCATAATTTTAGAATAATCTCCAACTGTATATTTGTCATTTCTATCATAGAAAAGCTTTTCTACCATACAGGGCTAGCTGAGAAAGTCTCCGACGAAAAATTTCTTAAATTGAAATAATTTTTGTAGTGTAGTTATATATTAGGAAATAGAATACTAGAAGTATAATTGGTACATATATGAGGAAATTTACACACGATCTTAAAATAAGGCTCTTATCAGTGCGTAGCAAATTTCACGGTTATCAGTTTAATGTCAGCCAATTTACTCATAATATTTGCGTCGAGCAATCGATGTCGTATGTGTCGTTATAATTTACATAAGTACTTGAGATTTATGTTATTTGTGTCTTTTTTTATTTTTTTAAATTATATCTTTACACTGTAAGTAAGGTATAAAGGGAACTTAGTTTTTGGACACTCTGATTCCCACTTACCAATCTTCCAGATATAGTATCGTTAAGTAGTGGAACAGAACGCTTCGCTTTTTCTGGTTACCAGAGCTAGGACATGCGTATAATAAAATAATTGACCTTGAATGGGAATCGAACCCACCACCGTCACGTATACCAGTCACACGCTTGCCACTGCGCGGCGCCGGCCTCTTTATTTGTATCTTTCTAGGTATTTGTCATTTTAAGTATCTAAATCTCTCTGGTTTGTTTTACTACGGCAAACAGAGAAGGTGTTTATGCAATTATTTGTACTTATTGAGGTGTCGCGTAATTTAATACAGCGTATGTATGTTGTTGCAATTTTATTGTTACGCCTTTTCCCGTGGGTTCGCTTGATTTGAATTAAACTTTCTTCTTATTGTTTCGTAATATATTTAAATGCTTTGTTTTCTTTAACTATAAATTTTCAACAATTATTTAATAATAAATCGCCGTTTTTTTCTGTATATATCAGTATATGTAGAGACAAGCGTTAAGACATTTCTTATTAAGAATTTCTCTGTTATTCCCTTCCCGCGCGAGTTAGAGACTGCGTCTTGAGTAGCGGAGCTTGAGCGGCACCAGCAGTTGTACCAGAGCAGTGTGAAAATAATTCATTACCCTGAGTGGAGATCGTTACGTTAACAGACACAAACTTGGCAATTTAAATTTAATTTCATAATTTTTTACATTTTTGAAATATTATCCCACACTTATGAAAGTTTTTTTTAAAGAAAATGTATAATTTTTTTTTACGTAACTGGATTTGAACCTGTATTTTTATACGTTTTCAAGAAAATTAATTCATTCCAAAAACTTCTAAATCCGTGTACCACCACAGGAATAGCCAAGAAGAGATCCTTATTTATGTTGTCGCTTCCAAACGGTAATCCTTTCTCGCCCTCACGCGGCACCAATAAACTCGCCTTCGATCGTAAATAAGAGTTAACTTATATGTAGATCTTATTGCTTCTATTTTTATTATATCTTTTAATTCGTTTGACATTTCTTTTTGTTAATAGTTTTTGGATTTTTCTGCTTTTTTTGGTAGATTTTTTTTTGGTTGTGTCGGTTGTTTGGGGGTTAGTTGCTTTTTTTTATTTTTGGTTATTCATACGTAGTGTTTATTAGTAGAATTAGAAGATAATAAAAAAATAAAAATTTCGTTCATTAAATTATTTAAATAGTTATTTAACATTTTTGTTGTTTTTGTTAACATAAGACGAAATATTAAAAAAATATTGTAGTGTTACATAGCACAACGTTAAGACTTGTAGACCCGTATATATAAACCGCTCTCAAGTCTGAGATTGGTCTTGAGATGCTTTATGAATGATAATGGCGTAAATACGGGCCGTAAAGTCCGCTTCTCTTATTTATGACTGCTGTGTACTGATGTAAGAATCTAGTATTTACTGTGAACAGAAGTTGTAGCTTTTATTACTTCTTGGTGCCTATACGAGTATAAAGCTGTTCATTTCTAAATTTAATTCTATTTTATTTATCATTCGTTTCTCTCGGAATCCAGAATAGAAAACGCGGCGCTAAGATACGCCAACCAATACGCTATACCTCGAAAGTGGAAAGTGAAATATGAGATGATTTATCTCTAGTTTCTCTTCATCTGCAGCAACATGCACGAGGACTAAAAAATGGGAGTTAAAATCTAGAATAAATACCTATGAATATGCATTTATGTCATTGTGCACTCTTATTTACACAGTGGTATTCAGTGTTGGTACGTGTTTGTATTAGAATATATGAAGTGTACAGTCGTACTCAAAATGAAGTATTAATTTAGAATGATATTATTTTAATTAAATAAACAAAGCAATTAATAGCTTAGCTTCATTTTCTCTGTTCATTGAGGTGTTCACCGATGTGGCGTAGTGGGGTAACGTTTTGGGGTCGATTCCCACTAGAGGAAATAGTTATATTTAAATTATTTTAATTTCCCCGCTCTGATAGACAAGCGGCGTTGAGTTGCACTGGTCGACATGAAAGTTTTGCGAAAAGTGGGAAACGGAGTATTTTTACATTAGTTTTCTTATATATTTTTCCCGACGAGGAAGGAATATTAAGACATGAAATATTTAATATTCGCTCTAACAACAGTTCTTCGCTTTTTAACACTAGACTGCTTCTATCCTGCTATATGCGGGATTCGGCGTGAATCTGAAAAAGAATATATTTATTCAAGTTTTATACTTGACGGTACATTAAGCCGTGACTTTAGATTACAGACACGACTAATCGAAAGGTCTCATCCTTTCGACGTCTTCTTTATGAGAGGTCGATATAAAGTATAATATTTTTTATTTTGGATATATTTTAAACCGCATTAGTTGAAATATGTTATACTTTAAGTTTTATCTACTTTTAATTTTGTACCGGTATAAAATGTTATGTCGAAGAATTGAAATATTTACTATCTCTTCGCTCCGATGTAGAGGCAAGGCGTGGCGTTGAGTTCCACCACTTAACTCGTAATACCTCCAAATTCAGCGGAAAATGAGAACGGAAGGTTCTTAATGGGAACGGCGCGTCTTAAGTCTCGTCTCTATGTGCGGGATCCGACGTGAAGAATTTTTTTTCAATAAAAGGTATAAGTTTTACTATGCGGTGTTTAACTTAAAATATAATTTTACGCATAGTCTTAAGTTTGTGTTATTTTTTTCTTTTCTATTATGCAACAATTGTCGGCATATAAATAAATATATAAATAATATTTCATCTACTAGAACTAAACAATTAATTATTCTATACAAGTAGAGGTTATAGTAAAGTACAAAGCCGTATACAATATATAAACTATAATACTCTATACAAAGTATAGTCATTTTTGCCGCTAAGTTTGATTAGACAACTAGTTACGTCAGTTTCCACCAACATATCAAACAAACGAAGGAGAAATATGATGAGGAAATGCGTTACGATAAATATATATAATATCATGATTATTTTTTAGTCTTATCTATTTCTTTGAGTCACTAACATTAGATTTTATAGAACCGGTTAAGTGCGAGTTGGTATCGCTCACCGAGTATTCCGTAACAATTTCAAGATTGTAGATAAGCGGAAAGTGCAACTTATGAAAGTTGAGAAATTTAAGTATGTGCATATGCCCATATGCACTGGACTACAAATATAAGTTTGTCATGATCTTTTTCTGTGAAATATTTAAAAAAAAATGACTTTTTACATTTTTACCTTTATGTGTATTTTAAGTTCTTACTTGTGTGTCATATTTCATAATTGTTGGTCCACGGAAATATCCCTGTAGGTTTGGATCGTTGGATTATATTCATACAAAATGCAGTAAATGCTATATGTATAAATGCTCGTATCTTTTGGATTGCGTTAATTTAGAAGGTTGATTTTTCTGTGCTTCAAAGGTCTTGTGCTTTAAATTAATTTCAGCTTGATACGTCCACTCGATATCGAGATAAATGGTATTGAGATATTGACAGACGGACAACAAATTGATCATACAAAGGTTCCGTTTTGAGGCGCGGAACCCTAAAAATATCTTAAAAATATGCGCACTTATTGATAATTTTTATTACAATATCTTGAAGTGAATCATATACACATATGTGTTCGTTATCCATTACAAGCTGTTACAAATGATAAGAAAATGTCGTGTGTTGGCAGTGGACATGGAAATAGATAATTATCGTTGTAGTAGGTCTGAAAATAGATAACCTATATTCTATTTTTTGTAACTTTTCAATAAATGTAGAGTTCAATATATTCGTTGATAAATAAAATATATATTGCGGAACTAATTACTTTTTTAATTATACTTTTTGAGCTCCACGCTGTATGTCGCATATAGCAGAGGCAGAGGGAACCTTACTAATAAATACCCCGTTTCCAATTTTTTAGCTGATAAATTTTAATAATATGTAAGATCCTATGCTTCATATACTTATTGTATCGAAATTGTATAAAATATTCAAATGTAGGAATGATTTCAATAGAATTTTATATGAGGACGACAACGAAGAACTCCGCCGTGGGCATGACTTTTGTGTTTATGCAAAATGTGTCCCAGACTCTTAATAGTCTAGGAATCGGCGAAATAATAATATATGTTTTTATTTACATATTTCTTTGAATTTTTTTTAGCGTCACGCATTTTGTATACACACACCAGGGTAGGCAGAGGGAGCTTAGTGTTACGACACTCCATTCCTCATTTTTTCCGAATTCTGAAGGCATTGCGTGTTAAGTAAAGAAAATGGAAACATTAAGTATTTCATTTCCTCGAGTGGGTACAGAACCCACCACCTGTCGCATTAACATCACACATGATGACTTGATATTTTTAGCATATTTAGTTAAAAAACTAAAAAAGTTTCATTAGGAATTTTAGATTTGTCCTCTTCTATAATCGTTTGTTAGATATATATAAATAACTTATTTTACGTTATTGGGTAATTTCCCTTTCTACAACAATCAAAACTATTAATTTTCTTCACATTCCCTTAACTGTCAATCGTAAACAATGTGACGAATACATACTCGTAGTCCGATCATGCAGGCCACGTCTTTAAAACAATGTAGTCTAAGGGCTGGAGTGAAAAATAAATTTCATTTGATTTACACTTATAAGTAAGGACTGGTAAATAAAATAAGTATATATTTCTTTACTTTAATATTTTGCATTCTTTGCGATATTATTTATATCTTTTCTTTTATAGTCTACAGGCTCATGATATCCACTTTTAATGAAGTTAATTACATAAAAAAATAGTAAATACTTATTTACATTTTTTTTTTCTTAATTTGATTATTGGCGGGGTAACCAGAGAACGGAGTGCCAATCCCTATTTTCCGTATTTTTTCGCCTCTTCCACTGTCATGTTGACGTGTTTAATTATTGCCGTTTAAAGTATTTATAGATATGGATCTATAAAAATATATTTTAGACATGAGATTTGAATTTTGTATTTACTAATATTTTATCAGTAATTTAATGCAAATAATATAACTGCAATTACCTGTATAGTTATTGACCATGTATAGTTGTCACGTACTAACAATATATACAGACATACATATTTAATTCGATATGATTACATGCTAGTTTCATATTTATGTCTTCATTGCAAATGTCTGTAATAGCTACTTGACATCTATTATGTAATTACCATATAATATAAGAGCTTTAACTATACGTTGCTAGTAAAATAGATTTTTGTTTGCAATATAATAACCGGTTCTATTTTTGCATGATGCAAATATTTATTAGGAATGTATGCTTAAAAAGTAAAGATGTCTTCAAAATATCTTCTTGGCTATGTTTTATATGATACTTTCGTGATTTATACTCTTTTAATACAATTCTCACATAACTTATTCATTGTTTGTATATCATTCAGTCCTGGTAAGCAGCAAAATTCTATAGTTGCCTTCTACCCACATATTTGAAAGACTAATTACACAACTTAATGTTTTAAAATACCAATTTTTTTTTCATTTAATATATATTTTTTTCTTATATCCATCATAAATAAACAAATAAATATATCCTTGACTTTAAAATTCTGAAATTGTTACCTCTAAAAAGTAACAGCTTTAACAGCTAGATATTATATTTAATGCTAAGAACATATTTCTACGTCTGGCCTCGATTCATTAGTAATAATATAATTTTCGCTACATGCCAAATTGAGTAATCGTGCATGTAAATGTTATTACTTTTAGCAATAATTTAAATGTCACGTTTATACAGAAGGTTTTAAAATAATAAATAAAGAATAAAATAACGAAAAGATATCTTTTTTAACCGACTTACTTAAAAGGAGGAGGTTATCAATTTTTTTATGATTAGGGTCTTATATGGAATCCAGTTAAAGTCGGGTTTTTTTGTTAAAAAATTTACTAGTTCTAAAACTAAAGAAATACATACCATAAATAAATACCCAATCTTCTTTCCAGATGTGCCTCACCGAGTGGATCAGGCTGCGGGACTACAGAGGCGGCAGATCAAGGGTCATCCTCGGCAAGGAAGTGCCAGCCTGGGTGTGGGAGGCGTACCGGGTGGTCGGCGTGTTCCTCTTCGGATGCGCCTGTCAACAGCTGACCACTGATGTCGCCAAGTATACTATAGGAAGGTTGAGGCCACATTTCTTTAATGTGAGTTTGTTTGTTGTTTATTCTTAAGTAATTTGAGTTATTTAATTTTTTTAATATATTTTTCTTGATGTAAGGTTATAACTTATCTAATATTTTTAATAAGACTAGTTTTTACTGAGTAGATGGAACCTGGCAACCTCGGTACCCATATAAACACTTCCGTTCATGTTATTTTCCAAGTTAATTTTCTTACTATACTTTCCTTTCCTGCTAACTTTTATGCTCTAATAAAATTGCAGAAACAAGCAAAGCAAATCATACTTATTAACTGCGTTATCTCTATATAAAATTATATGGAAATCCAGTTAATGGCTTATGTTGAACAACGTGTGACACGAATGTAGTTTACCGAGCTTAGTCACGTTCATCTCGTATAATAATAGATTTACACAGATCATTAATTGCGAGGAGATTGTAAAGGCTTCAATTATTTTATATGATTATTATTTTTAAAAATCATCTATTTACCTTTTATTTTATTTTTTTGTTTTGTATTCTTCGTTTCGCATTAAAAATGAATCACGTTTTTTTATCTCATGCATTTTGATATGGTGCATGGGAGGCTGACAAAAATCGACATAAAACAATAAATAATAAGAAACTTTTTACTTTATTAATTTAAGATCAAGACACTCGTCAGCGTATCCAGCCAAATTAAAAAGCTAAAAACGCCCTTTCAACCCTTCATAACTCTTAAACCAATTAGTCTACATGTATGTATAAGTCAAATTTAGATAGTCAAAGCCGAAGCTTAATTTGAACATTGAACTTGGCTCTCATTTCTGTATCGAAGGGATTGGCTGTTAAGTGAAGGAACTTAACGCTACAGTTGGATCTTTTGGAAGTTTTAATAGTTTTAATATGAAAAAATATCCAAAGAAAATTTTTGTTGTCCATACATATATTAATTTTTATTTATTTATTTTATATTTTATAAAAGATATGGACATATTAGTACACGATTGATCACTTCGAAACTAAATTATCTTGTCAATCATTCCCTAAGGTATTCACATTCGAGGATATACATCCTTCAAAATTGCCTATTGATTGTACGATAGCTCTTGGATGGACGTCTCGAGACAAGAGTAAATTACGTTGTTGTTATTTGACTGACGGTACAGATGGATTGTCTGTTGATGCATGACGGTAAGTTCAAAGGGCTTGTTGAGTATTTGTACTTGTTTTTAATATCTATACATATAATAGCTGTAACTCATCGCTGTCCGTTCATGGAAGGTATATATATGGCAAAATATATTATTTGGGGCAATTATTAAGTTAAGTTTTAAATTCTAAAACAATGATTTTTAATAAATTTGTCTGTTTGTCTTTGCGTTTGTTCACGCTATTCTCAGAAACAATTTAACCAATTAAATGGCAGTTTTCCCTTAGTATTTAGTGTTTGTTTTATTTCAATCGGTTCACATTACAAATTATTGATATTTTCGACTTATTTTATTATAATAAGTTTGTATTATACATGTAAATCTCTTTTTTTCTTAAATCACTCTGTCTAATAGTGGAAACCGCATTAAAATCCGTATAGCTTAAAAGATCTTAGTGTACATCAATGGGACTATGTTGAGATGTAATTACGTACGTATTTTTTACCCCATGAATATTTATTTCCCCATTATCTTTGGCTTAGCCTATTTTACTTTGGACCAGTAAAGAGTTAATCGTATTATCAACTGAGTAACCGGTGAAGTGAGATGTTTCTAAGCCTGTAAGCCGATTTCATTGTCAAGCTATTGTTAGTTAGCTATCTACCGCTCCCGTGCTGTGATGTAGGTTAAATTAATATTTCATTCATATTATACGGTATTAGTTATAAGGAAGGGCAATGGTAATAAGGATGTATGTATGTAGAAAATAAGTTAAGTGTATTAAGAATTTTCATAGATATATATATTTATATATATATTTCATATAGTTTAATTTTTATTATAATTCATTTTTAACTTTTAGCTTTTAGCTGAAATAGTATCTAATGAAAGAAACCAGTTAAGTTTTGAAGCATTAATGTTAAGAAACCGCAAAGTCGCTACAGGGTACGAGACTTATGCTGAGCGTTCCATATAAAATTTATATAATAATTGATAATTAATAAACAAAAATTAAATAAAACAAATTTGTACACATCCTCGTAATTTTCGCAGGCTCTAATCCCGCTATAGTAAAAAAATATACTTTTTTTTTATAAAAACAAGGTATTCTTTACGTCTAAACTAATGGAATAACATGTTCAAATAATATTAACAATCGGTTACTAAGTATAATAAAAAAACTCATCTATAACACGTGTTTCCTAATAAACAGTAGCTATTGTTTACTCTATAAAATGTTCCGGTCAGTTTAACAACATGTTAATTATATTATATTTATTAATTATAGTATATTATATTTTCTTGTATGGTCGGGAAGCTGGGCTCGGGACGTTATGGGTGATAAAAACGTGTTCCTTATAGCATAATGTATATAGTGACAGTTTTATCTGTGTGTAATTGAGTTTCATATATAAGTGTCTTTATTAAATTACCCATTTTTTTTTAAACGCGATGGTTGTGAGTTCCATTCCCATTCGGGGGAATTAATTATTTTCATCTTCCCGTTCTGGTATAAAGCGAATTTCGGGATAAATAAAGCCCAGCGTTAAGTTCCACCACCCGACACGCAATTTCTCGAGTAGAGTGTCAGTAGGCAGTAGGTCTAGGCACTATCTGTCGACCGTCGGGGTAGGCAGAAAAAAGTATTTGTGTAGCTGTAAAAAAATAATTTAATTCTGTCATTGAGACATTACTAATATTTTTTCTGTTTTAACTATTTTTTATGTCATTGATTACACATACTTTACATTTTTATATTATAAAAGTATGGTGATAAACTCAGGCGGCTAGTATCACCACTCAACATTAATGCCTCAAGAATAGGGCGGATTCTCGAATTCGAAGCAATCGGCGGAAGATGTGGGGAACAGAGTATCTTAATATTAGGTTTTCCAGGTTCCCTCTACCTACCCTGCTATTTTAGTGGGATACAGCGTAAAGTTGAAAAAAAGGAAGATAAATAAACAAATAACCCTTGTGAGTTTGACCTATTATTCGGTGTCAGTTTGCATAATTCCATTGACCAGAGCAATCACCTAATTGGTACCACTTGATCCAGATCTCTGTAAGCACTGTGACATACTAAGTATTTTATATGAATATGACAATTTACATATTTTTCTGAATAAATAAATAAATATTAGTAAAGTGGGGAACGGAGTGTCTTAATACTACGTTCACTCTACCTATCCTGCAGTGTGCGGGATGCAGCGTGAAGCTGATTTTTTTTATTTAATTTAAGTTTTTCCTATTTAATGTATACATTAATATTTGGGTGATATTTGAAAATATGGTATTAATACCTTTTACGGGTAAATTCTGGATTATTAAGTAGATACCTACTTCGTACGTTTTTCTGCTTTCTTTGCCAAGCATAAATATGAACATACTAGATATCCTTGTATTTATTTTTTGCAAACAAATTTGTTTTAACTCTTGTATTATAGTACAAGTTTTCTCATCTTTCCCAGCGTGTGACTATAGACGCGATCGTTGTGCGTTCGATTCCCACTCGAGGGAATACTTTAAAACCAAAATATATTTTTCTCATTGATTTTAATAAATAACTATTTTTTATTTGCTAGTGCGGGGAGATAAAAATAATTAATTCACACGAGCACCTAATATACATATATTATGTAAAGTAATTTATCTTAATAATTGAAAAAGAGGATTGGATTGGATTGGAGATTAAAGGATATATTAAATTACCCGCTTTTCATTAAGAAACAACTATAACGGGTTTGATTCGCGACGAGGGCACTTTATCAATCAGCCACGTATCATTTCACTAGAAGCGTTGATAACCGGTGGACGGCGTATGTTTATTTCATTGGAATATTAATAGCCAATTAACCGTTGATAGATTGATTATTACTTCGCATAAAATATTTACAAATTGAATCTTGTACTTTGCGTTGCGATTCGATGCGGGGTTTTTTAATTGGATTTTTGTAGGGTTTTCTTGAGAAATTGTTGATTGATTTTTTATTTTTTTATTTTTTATGGTGGTCATAAATAAAGAACGTATTTTGTATTTAAGAAATGAATTTAGTGGGACACTGTTTTGATATAATCACAATTGCTGTGTATTCGAATTCAACATGTCTGTGAACTTAGCAGAGCATTGTCCAGCAGATCAAAAAAAAAGTGCAGTTCTCTTCGCATGCACCTGAGTTCTATAGTTCCTGATAGGTTTTATAAATAGTTCTATCGTTTTTACCCCTGAAAAAGTTATGTTAAATAAAGATCTGCTAACTTCCCTTGGATAGGGTCCGCGTCTGAGTATCATTTTATTAATTTTAAAAATTACTTTACCTTTCGAACTATTTTCGAAACGAACATTCTTTTTTTCTGTTTATTTTTTTTTTCGTGAAATTAACAGAACTATTGTTAAAAATTATCAGGAACTATTTTATTCATCAGCTAAAAATAATTCTATTTTCTATACGGACAACCCACCAATCTAAAATAACTAACACCCCAAAATCATCAACAACTTTCACTAGTATCCGCATTCACTTTACTCGTATGTCTCTAAATTAAAATTGATAGGACCTACCTCCTTATTTTATACTTGTCAGCCGCGTTCATAAATCTACGTACGGAACCCATTTATCCTAACCCTTTATTCTATATTTACCCCTCAGTTTATGTTTTGGACGTTTTGCCTGTCTGGTGTGGCTTGTGACTGAGGCTGGTTAATTTTAACTGTTTGTTTGTTGTATCAGTTTTTTTTTAGCGAATCTCGTTAAATACACTTTTAGTGATACTTGATTAGCTTTAGTCATATATAAGTTATTGAAGTAGTCATATGTGACATATAGTATTTTATATAGTATGTTATTAGTATAGTACTATTTAGTGTATCACATACGGAATATGTTTGGATGAATGTTTTTTAATCTTCGTATATTTTATCTATTGATAATTTATTTGTTTTTCCGCCATTTAGGAACAATCTTCAACAATAAATATGCAAAAAATCGAAATAATAAAAAAAATATTTTGGACATAAATATTACTTAGATATTAAAAATGTATAACCTGTTAAACCTTGGCTTTTGCTTTTGCCGCTAACCCTAGTCCATTTATTGAGACAGGCTATAGGTACTTTGCTTGTTTTAGAGTTATCAGATGCGTATATATTACTAGCGGACGCGCGCAGCTTTGCCCGCTTATTTGCACCCCTAGGGGCGTTTAATGTTCAATTTTTAAGAGCCTAAATTTCAAATCTTATAAAATGGCAATTTAAAAATTTTTTTCCCCTTAGGAGTCGAATATTGCAAATTCCCGTCTTAGCGAGCACCTAAATCCTATAAATAGCTGCTATGCAAAATTTGAGATTCTTAGCACATGTAGTTTCTGAGATTTCATGATGAGTGAGTGACCTTTCGATTTTAATTATATAGATTAGGCATTTCTACCTACATATAATATTCTATGGTTATCGTGCGATACGATCGTAATTGAGTTTTCGTACAAGTAACCCCCATATGGTAACAGTAACGTCCGGCGACACGCTCCACGCTCCACCGGCAACCGCCTGTTGTGCTAACGGATCTCTAATATTTAATTGTAATTAACTTCTTTAAATATATTTACTGCTTTCACCATATGGACAAGGATATCTAATTATGTAATTTATTTACTGGATTACTTATTCATTCAGTCAATTAGGTACTGATTCATTGTCGTATTGATTATAGCTCACTCATTCTTTCATTCACACGTTTTTTTTTTCTTCATATAAATTCTGTTTACTTATTCTATTACTATAAGTAAAAATACACCTCAAATAGTTTTTCTTCCCAAAGAGTAACATGAAAAATAAAAGATCATTTATTTTATAATATAGTATTTATCTAATCTAATATGTATATTCAGTATTTGCTATGAAACTCAGAAATTTGTTATCAATTTTAATGTTTGATATCAAATTTCAAATATCAAACCACAAATTGCCTAATGACCCAGTGGCCCATTCATTACTGTCTTCCTGCGCCTACGTACAAACGAAGTGACTAACATGGTACATGCGGAGGAGTATGTTGACTTCACCTTTTTATAATAGCACTAGCGGACGCGCGCAGCTTCGCTTGCGTATTTAGGGGTGAATTCTAATAACCCATGAAACATGTGTTCAATTAAATATTTTTAAGAGTCTAAATATTAAATTTTATAAAAATCGGTGGCGATTTAAGAATTTTTCCATACAAACTTTCAACCCTTTATTTGCACCCTTAGAGGGAGAATTCTAGAAAACGATGAAACACGTGTTCAATTAAATACTTTTAAAAATCTAAATTTCAAATTTTATAAAAATCGGTGCCGATTTAATTTTTTTTCCATACAAACTTTGAACCCCTATTTTACCCCTTTAGGGTTAAAATTTTTCAAAATCCCTTCTTAGTGGATGTCCAGATTATGAAAGTAAACATCTGTCCAAATTTCATGTTTCTACCATCAGCGGTTACGGCTGTGCGTGCGGCTTACCTCAGTCAGTGAGGACAAGTCCTTTTATATATATAGATTAGTATTTAAAGTCTCATATTTGATAATTTAAATATACTAAAAAAAAGGTATATTTAAAATTGTATACTGCAGGCAGGAGTAGGCAGATAGAACCTATACCTATTAATAATTTTAAAAAACGACTAATCAAATAAATTCTAAAGACTGTTAAACGTAATTTATTTACCAGGGTCTAGTTTTAGTAGTTAATGAAGTATATTATAGCAATATAAATTTCGCTAGAACTTAAATAAGCTATCACCGGGATTCACGGTCTTTCACGATATCATAATCTCGTTCAGTCGTATTGTAGAAGCCCTGCACCGATCTGACCCACATACCGAAGAAACGAAGGTCGATTGATAACCTTTTTGCTTATATGTATATTTATTGTAATTTTTAACATATATTTAGATTTTTTTAGTTAAATTTTTTTAAACGATTTCATTAAATGCTTAATATAGTTTAAATCTGAAAAAAACATTTATCTTATTACTTTTACGTTATAGATATATTTTTTTAACTTAGCTTTTAACTTAGTATTATTTAAATTTAAGGTAGGTAATAACAGTGCACACCTACCTACATTGAATAAGTTATCAACAGGGAACCTACTGTTAACCAATTCGGTCTTATTAAGACACTTCCGTTCCCCTATTTCCGCATAATTTTGGAAGCAATGCATAGCGGACTGTACGCCGCGCTTTACCTCCTTACCAGAGCGAGGAAATGAATATTTTAAACACTTCATTTACCACAAGTGGGAATCGAACCCACCACCTATAGCGTTTACAGTCGCACGCTTGTGCCACAACTGGCCTAAATAGAATGATTCACAATATTTTCTACAGCTTATTTCTAACTTGTATCACTTGTATTATAAATATCGCTTTCCATAAGTCACAACTGCAAATAAAAGCAGCACGCAAGTGGCGACGCATAACGAGACCGTCCCCAGCAAAAAGACCCCAACTCTGGTGGCATTTGTCTGACATTTTGCTCCTATTGCATTTGGAATAACCAACTTTTAGTTTTTTTGGGGCTAAAAATGTATAGGCATAACCAGCTTTTAGTCTTTTTGGGGCTAAAAATGTATAGGCATAAGCAGCTTTTAGCCCTTTTGGGGCTAAAAATGTATAGGCTTAACCAGCTTTTAGTCTTTTTGGGGCTAAAAATGTATAGGCATAACCAGCTTTTAGTCTTTTTGGAGCCAAAAATGTATAGAAATGTTAATGTTATTGTATTCGATATCGTTTTGAATGCCATCACGTTTGAACTTTTGAATTGGGTCGCGGATAGCACGAGTTGTAGATATTGAAGCGATTATGTCATTTGTAGTTCTATACTAATAATATAAAATTAGTTAAAAATATTTTCTTTGGTTGGACGCCCTAATCCCAAACTATTCGTTCAAATTGAATGTTTTTTTTGCGTTAAATTGTCAATTTACCTTTAAATACGTTACACACACGTTACACATAGTAGCTCATCATATGTTTATCGTCATATGTTTAAATGAAAACAACCATTTTATTTTAATAATAGATGTGTACATTTACATATAACGAATGTTACGAAGTTTCTTTTATTCCTTTTCCTTTTTACTGAGTCAGTATTGAACTTGCAACTATCACTTACATCTCCATATCTTACCTTTGCGCTATCAGGATTTTAATCACGTTTCTAATCCATCCATACCTATATTATAAATTCGAAAGTAACTCTGTCTGTCTGTTTTTTACGCAATCAGGGTTAAACAGCTAATTTTATTGTGATAAAATACTCATATAGAGATACTTGAGGGTCTCGGGATGAACATAGGATACTTTTTTTCTCCTCATATTTGTATTACTTTCGATATATACCAATATATTAAAAAACTTATTAATTTTATATGCAATTTATTCCGCCATGTTAATAACAACCGTCGTTGCTAAGCAACGATTTGCAAAGTTTTTTGTTAGAAAACGTCACCCAAATTAAGCTTGCTTAACGCATCTCTCTATTGAAAATTGAAAATAATTTCATAAATATATTTAATAAATATTCGTATAGTTCAAGCGGGCGTAGCCGCGTTCGGGTCCACCAGTTTACTATACTTTACAAGCGAACGCACCGTGAAAAGATGACAGATTTTTTTTTTGTTGTATCACAAAGCTTATTTGAAAACTCGCTTTGTATTGTACGTCCCCTTCGAAAGCTCATCCGTAAATTCTTTTGTTTATTATTATACGACATGTTAATTTAATATTCATTTCGTTGTACGAATATACTCTTATTTGAATAAGTTGTAATGTTGTCCGTATCCACTTTTTGAATAATTTTAAGCTTATTTTAAATCTGATTTATGTATTCTGTAAGTCTTGCCCTAATATGTTTTACTTACATTTGTACAAACAGTGAAATGTAAACTGAGCTCAAAAATATTTCGACTTCTGTCGGCTAGGAAAAGAGGTTAAAGTTAAAAACATATTACTTAATCCTTTTAATTTTAAAAAATACTTAAACAACAAAAAAATTAACAGCATGTTCATTTCACGAACAAGTTTATAATTTTTTAATGGCTTCACGCTGTATCCCGCTTTCATTAGAAAAGTAATGGGAACCTAGCCTTAAGGCATTTCATCCGCATTTTCCGCCCAATTTTGGAGGCGCAACTCAATCGCGCTTTGTCTTCTTTATCAATGTGAGAAAACCCCCAATAGGGAATCGAACCTACATCCATAGCGCTAATAGTTTGAGTTCGCCTATTTAAATATTGTCAATCATCAGTGTAATTCAAAGACCCATAATATATATTAGTTACATTCGTACCGTCTGCTCTAGCCCTAGTCTAGCGCATGTGTCAGTTGATTGATAGCGGCAATTTACGTCGCTCGAAACACTATGTTCAGTGTTTCCTTTTGGGTGGCACAGCTTATAATGATGAATAAATAAATATACTACTACTATAATACTAGTAAAATATATATATATATTACGTATGAATTTATTTAATGATGTAATATATATATATATTTTTACTAGTATTATAGTAGTAGTATATTTATTGATTATTGAAGTATTTTATGTATGTCTTTTTTTTCCCATATCTAAAAAAATGTTTCTATGAAAGCGTTAGCTTTAATAATTTTCTGTATAAGTAAGTAGTATGGTTGACAACTTTTAAAAATTGAAAAAATATATTATATTCCGCCGATGAGTTGAAGTTTGAAAAGAGCTTTCTTTTATTAAGGTGAAAATCTTAATCCAATATTATTATATCTATATCTTATTTTATATACGAAAAAAAAAAACACAAATGGTACTAAATGGTATGGAACTAAATGGAATGGTACCAAATGGTAAAAAATACTATTTGATTTTTTTAAAAAAAAAACATGGTTGTCAATCATACGCATCCCAATTAGTAGTTCTCATAGTATTCAACATTAAAATATATATATTATTTATCTTTTTTATTACCGGTCAATTTCCTTCGTGTGTTTTCCATACAACGTGACATTGGCGATGAATTGTGCTCAACAGGCACGCTCGAAACGCCATATATCAAGAATTCAATTCAAAAAAAAGAAATGACTCAGCTGCACGTAAGTTGTGCCACCAACGTCTCTACCAATGCGTGTTTACTATCGTTTATTTTAAAAGCTCTTTAAACTACGTACATACATTGACGTGACAATCTGCAGTTTATAATTGTAGTGTCATTCGAGAGACCGCTTATATTTTATTTAAACAAGAATCATGAATTGCCATATTTCTAAATGTTATTTCTGCATACCTTACTATTAGCAACTAGCGACCCGCCTGCTTGAACTGCATTTACCATTTTATTGTATTCTAATAAAATCATCATTTTAAACATAATTAAGAAAAAAAAGAATTTTGCATAATGGCATTTGAACCCGCGCCTCTTGGACTCGCTTTCCAAGAGGCTTGGATTTCGCTACGTTTCAATTTTTGCGCGTTTCTAAATAATTCGTTTCTTTTTTTTAATTAAGGCATAATATCTACTATATATTTTTTTAATATTATGATTTCTTATTTTAAATTAAAAATTTAAAAGCGACATTGGCGTTCAATGGAAATTTTCACAAAAATCTCAATTTAAAAACTAATATCTGACTTAACTAAAGCTAACGCTATCATTTCTACGCTTTATGTTTACGTAAAACGTAAAACGCTTAGCTAAAATCTCATTTCCCTACATTAAAAAAAATATGTGTTTATTTAATTTGCCCCTAGCTATTCTTTGAACCTATAATCACGATCGACGCGTCGGGTCGTTGATCCGATAGGATTTATTGCTGCGGCGCATTAGCGGTGCGTCTCAAACGACCAATTAGCGCTATCTGGCCAGTGACGATTGAAACGCTGTTTGTATGGCGTTTTGTATGGTGCAAGTGGTGAGAGATGTATGGGGTAAAGGTGTCTTGTTTATTATTGTTATAAGTTTTAAATTAATTGGAACTATTTGGTTTTGTTATTTGAAATTTGTGGTATTTATGTCTCTCGTAGCGTAGCATAAGCGTGTGACTGTTAACGCGACAGGTTGTGTGTACTATTCTCACTCGAGGATATTTTGTTGTTTTTAGTTTCTTGCTCTGGTAACAAAGCGAAAACAAACGCGCCGTAGATTTAGGAAAATCAGGAACGGTGACTTAATGGGAATTAAGTGTACATACACTACATTCCCAGATTCCCCTGCTGTTTTTTTATACCAATATCATAAAACACAAAAAATATAAACTAACTTGGTAATTGAATACTACAGTTTCACTATAATAAAATAATAATAATTATCTTTCGTATAAAATTGTAGTTCCTCTAATAATCATCATCAATAATCATATTGTCATTATATTATAGACGGTATCTTGTAACTTGTACCACAATTTATCTATTTGCTTTGTAACATAAGTTTGTAATTGAATCCAATGGAAAACGAATGTAAGAGAGAGCTTCTCATTTAAATATAACGAAATCGGAAATCACTCTTAAGAAAATAGGTTTCTGGTGACTGGTGATGAAACCCACCATGGTAATGGAATGATGACGATTATAATCTTATTGTTCTTTATAGAACAATTGGATATAATTTAGGAAAATATAACAAATATTATAACACTTGAGGAAATGAAATATTTTATATTTTCATTTCCTTGCTTTGGTAACGAGGCAAAGTGCGTGAAGTTCAGTTCCACTACTCAACACGCAATAGCGGGAAGTCTAATAAAAATTGTAATCCTAATTTGGGAAAGTAGTTTTAAATAAAAAGGAGTATCTTAACACCAATTTCCCAGGTTCCCTCTGTCTACTAAGTGCGGGATTAAGCGTAATGTTACAACGGAGTATTTGCGCTGTAACAAAACTAGACTTAATTAATTGTTAAAGTTAATTATTTGTGACAACACCAGACGGGGGGGGCCAAGAAATAATGAAAATTTAATGTTTTGAGATTTAATGACATATGACATAACTAAAAATCATTATAAAAATAATAATAATATTTATTAACAATCTAAATAGCCTTTATTAACAATCTAAATAATCATAATACTGACATTATATTGACACCGGTAAAGATTGTTTTGCCTTAGCATAGGCCTCCCTCAAAGCCTTCCACATGTTTCTGCCGTGGGTTTTCCTCGTCCACAATGTAGCTGCGGCTAATTTTAGGTCCTCATCCCATCTTTTCGGAGGTCTTCCTCCTTTTCTCGTACCCTCTCTTGGGTGCCATTCTGCCACCAGTTTTGCCCATTTGCCAGACTAAAAATCATTAACAATTAATAAATCAAATGCAATTTCGTCATTACATTGCTGTAAATTTATCAATTTCCTTTAATTTGGTTTACAGCTAACCACATTTATCATGTTCTAATGCACGTTTTGATAAACGACCGCTGACTTCTGTTACACTGACGGCTAGATATTCATAAGATAACTTGGCTTTATACTAAAATGAAGTGACAAATAGCCTGCTAAAATTTGATAAGATTTATTAAGATAGTTCTTAGCAAATAGATATTTTAAATTTTAAAGCTGATGCAATATTATAAATTTGAAATGGAATTTTTATTTTTTGTAATTAGACTTAACTTAAATGTTTATGATTAGCAGCGTCACGCTTTTTCCCGTATAGAAAGAAAAAGAAACCTAGTGTTAAGGTGACACCAGGCTCCTCACTTTCCGCCCAATTTTGGCTGGCGGAACTCAAAATGAAAATCGTTTTTAAATATAATCCCACTACTGGTGTTGAATGGTGATCGAACCCACAGTCATACGCTCTTACACTGAGCCTCGGATCCTGGTATTATCTTAATTAACAGTTTCACTACTGGTGTTTTTTTTCTTTATTTTCCATTATAAATTTAATGAATCGTTATATAAAATTTAATGAACACATCATTCGGGCCCATGTTCTTAAACCATAAAAGTAACTTATTCCTTTTTAATTGTCATTTTATCTACTTTACAACATCTAGCCTATTCGTGTCCCTTAAAAAGCTATTTCGGATTAAAGTTTTATAGTTAATTTTATTGTTAAAAAAAATAAATGACATTTACGGTTACAGCCCTAAGCTTAACGTATTGCCTAATAAAATTGTTGACGATACAGTCAAAGAACCATTTGCATTGTGATAATTTAGAGATAGTTGACGTTTATTTACTTAAATAAGGTTTTTTCTTTTTTTGCTTTACGATGTATCCCTCAAATAGCAGGATAGGAAGAGGTAACACGCTTTCGTTTTCCCGTTTTCCGCCGTATTCTAGAGGTATTGCGTGTTGAGTGGTGGAACTGCTGCTTTTGGCCTCGTTATCAAAGCGAATAAAAAAGGTATAATCTCTATAAAAACCAAATGCTGTAGCTTGGTTGGCTTGGCATCAGTCTAATGTAAGTATATCCAAGAAATATTTAGATTAGTCTCTATTCGGTTCATTTTTCAATGTGGTATGTACACCACCTATGGTATGTATAGAATATTTTATATATGTATATAATATTCTATATACATACCTAAAGGTGTATAGGTAATAAAAGAATTTAAGTTCTTTCCTTTGTCTGAAATTGAAAATAATACATTTGAAATTACGTAAATATTTAGGTCCTCGGTCTCAGTTGTTGATACATTGTCACTTCACTTATCTGTTTTTTCATTAAGTGACACGAATGTTTCTTAAAGCGTTTGTTTGTTGCGAGCATTTTCTTGACGTGACATATTTAAACGTTTCGAAAAATATTTAATATGTTGACGTTGATTTGGAAAACATAAATTTCATACAACAAATGCGTGAGTCCTGTTGCGGAGCGGCACAAGTGTGTGTCTGTAAACACGACAGGTCATGGGTTCAAATTCCCACTCGTTCGGCGTTCAGTTACGTATAATTAATACTAGGCTGAAATGGAAATGGGCAGGACACCTAACAAGAAATAAGACGGAAAAATGGACGAACGAAGTAACGGAATGGTGCCCTAGATATAGAAAGAGAAGCAAAGGCAGGCAGTATCGAAGATGGGAGGATGATATCAAGGAGGTGGCAGGATCATGTTGGACGAGGATAGCAAAGGATAGATCGTTGTGGAAAACACAAGGCTTTTAGTATATTATATTATTATAATACTAGGCTAACTCTGTCTTCCTTACTACACTGGTTTAAAAAAAATACTTTAGGCCATTGTGCACGTAGTAAGGGAGCATTTGATTGCAAATACGATATTTATGGTTTTGTACGTTCTCTGGAAAATCATTATTTATTATTCTTATTTCGCAACTTTTGATACAAAGTGCAGCGTTGAGTTCCACCAACGCTAACACGCATCATGACGAATTCGGACAGAAAGCGGAGAAAGTCAGTGTTTTAATCTCAGCATTAACTACAAAAAAAACAAATACCCAGTCTCTAACCTCATTTGAATCTGTAAAGGAGTTTATGATCGTTAAAGATGGGGCAATTCCTCGCTGTTGACTTTCTCAGAACGACTTCCTGGGTTTTATTATTGAGCAGCGTGCGTTTGAGTGTTTGCTTTACAATTCTACGTTACTCGTTTCAGGTTTATTATGCAATATAACATAATTTCATATGAAATTGTGTAATTAGCCTTAATATATTTAAGTTAGTAGAACAATATATTTAAGTCACTTAAGAATTAATTTGGGGATTTATTTTATATTTTGTACAATTGTTTTTTAGCTTCAGTAGTGTTAAGACACTCACTCCAGTTCTCCATTTTCCGCCAATACTCGAGGCATCGCGTGTTGAGTGGAGAAAATTAACGCGGTGTTTTATTTAGCTTGTTTATTTGGTAAATTTGTATTTCAAAATATTTCTTAGGATTATCAAATTGCCTAATTGGCATTTATCGTTTAATATATAAGTTTTATTCCCATTTCGTTTAGTTGTGTGACATGCATAAAAACCTTGTATTTACATGAACTGTGAACTAATCTTCATATTTTGGTTTACCGAATACGTCATAATATATATATGTATATTTAATAATATATAATCCAATTAAATAATAATATTGTTAATATAACTCGATAGCTTATTAATCAACAGCCACCCACAAACCTAAATCACTTCAAGTAGAATAAATGCATTCTAAACAACGGTCTCCGCTGATACTGAATTGAAGACTTCACTTTCCATTACACGCAATTTATGCGAGAGGTCTCTTGACTCGACTTGACTATTCATGTGGACCTTCGTGTGGATAATTATTGAGACTTTTTACTTCAACTTCAACATCGACTTTTTAACTGATCTTTCTGTTTGGGGTAATCTCAGTCTTTGAGTACCCTTAATATAGCAGTAATAGGATAATGAATACTTTGTAGCTTTTATGTAAGTTCTCTTTGATGGCAACGTCTGTCTGTATTTTATATCATGAAGAGATATACTACAAGAGGACTCGTAATGTCGAAGAGGATATGTCTTTTTATTTTAGTATTAACTAAGTTTTCAATAGGTACCAGTTAAACCTTCTTAACTATCATATTTAAAATAAATATATGCTTGAGGATGTCACGGTGCAGGGGTAAGACCGCGTGACTGTGGGTTCGATTCCCAATCGATTTTCATTTCTTTGCTCTGGTACCAAAGCAAAAGCGTGGCTTAAGATCCACCATTCGAATGCTTCGCAATGTTTCGAAAATTTTGTCGGAAGGAGCGAATAGAGAGTCTTACTTAATGCGGGATAAACTGTGAAGCTGAGAGAGAGAGAGACAGAGACAAAATACATATGTGTCAACATTTATCAAATCATCGATATTTATTATAACAATCCCCATCACAATCGTTAACACAATCAATTACACGCTAAATATTGAAATACCCTCTTTCATTCTCTGACATCCAGCTTAATGTTCCATACATGTGTTTAATTAAAACTTACTAACACGCGGACCCCTGCGTTTCTCATACAAATCCATATCCAATACATGCGCCCCTATTTTGACCTCTTTTCTCATCCATTTTACTTTGAACTTCCAAGTTTTCATGAAGTGAAATGAAATATTCGTATCTAAAGTCTCTTTGTCGTTTGGTCTTGCATGATCCTAACAATTCAATGTTGAATGGAGGCCGTGTCAGTAATGTCAGTCGCGTTTTCTATAGTATGATGGTTTATGGCGTTATTCATTCAAGGTGATTTTTTTTTATCTTTTATGTCGACGATACTGCTGAAGGTATTCGTTTTTGAAGCACTGATTATCTAGTCTCGTAGAGATGTACCGGATTTAAAGCTATGATTGTGGACTAATTTTTGTTCCCTTTGTGTTTAACAAAGGGGGGCTTGTTTGTAATAATTGAATATGTTAATATCTCTAAATGAATGCAAACAAGCAATGCCTCCAATATTCAACGAAAAGTGGGGGACGGAAATGTCTTTATGTGGACAGAGTGTCTTAATACTAGGTTCCTAGGTTCCGTCACTCACTTTGTGCGTTGTAAAATTCTTTGTTCTTTTTTCTATAGATTGAGATTTGAGATTGAGAAGATTGTTACTTAAGTTTGGCGCATGTTTTTTAAAAAAAAATGGCAAAAGGTGTAAAACACTATGCCTTAACACTAGATACACTGCCCAACCTGCTATATGCGGGATAGAGCGTGAAGTTATTTATTTATTTAATTATTCGTAAATATTGTCTTTAAATGAAATATGCGAGTAATTAAGATACTTCCCAAGGAAGCGAAACCATATACTGTTGACATCAAAAATTTATAAAAACGACTGTGTTTTATTGAGTGGATGTAGGCGTAACGATTTTTATTGACTCCAATTGGCTATTATTACAAGGACGGGTAACCATTGATTTTTATATAAAGAGTTCGTGTATTGATTTGTGATAAGATTTAGTATGAAATATTTATTGATACATGATGCATAGTTATTATGTGGTTATTGGAACGTGGTGGTTGTAGATTTGAATCCGTTTAGCGTAGTTTTGACATTTTTATTACAATTATACGCTTAATAAAAATATAAAAATTATGGAAAGTCGAACTTTCTATATATAACATAAAAACGAAAACGAGGACGCAAGGAAAAAATTATGATCATTAAATGTAACCAAAGTTAAATCTCACGAAATGAAATAAAAATGGATTTTAAAAATGCTGAAGTTTTATTAGTACACAAAATTAATATTTATTATAATATTAAATTAAATTCATGATTTTTTTTATATTTATATTCTAAAATTGTATTAATATAACCTACTTTCGTAATCAATGCTAGCACATGTTCAATATTGCCGTTGAAGGGGAATTGAGTGTATCGTATCAGCTATTAATTTTACTTTCAGTTTATATTGAAACTGCTATGATTAATATGTTTTTAAGTAGCTTTCTTGTTTGAGGGTTACGAGTTCAAACTCAGTAGTATTTTTCTTTCGACGTTTGTTTTTTCTTTGTTAATGGGATGAACTCTTTCCAAACGGTATAAGTAGCTGATTGGTTTCGTCCACAATGAATCCCTTTATCGATGTTCTCTTCCTTATACCTTTCTTCCTCAATACTGCTGCCAGCATCACAGATATGTTCCTGATGATTAATGAGTTCTGTTTTCTTTCTATATGATATTACTCTATTTTTTTGCGGCCTTTTTAATGATATAATTTATTTTTTAAATTTGGACCGAACTCCATTTTACTTGTTTTTTTTTGCATGTAATTTCGTGCCTATTACAGAAAAAAAACTAAATGCGTGTACATAAACCATAATTTTTACCTACCAAAGCACTCTAAACTAGACTATAATTAAGATTACTTGCATTATTCATGAAGTTAAGAAACATAGTAAAATACTTTCTACGAATTTCGAAACATCAAATATGCTTATGCTTATAGATAGATATATAGGGTTTTTTATTCGAATACAATAGATATTGATTCAATTTATATTGTGGGCGTGTTAAAAGACGATCGGTTTCACGGCGTGAATGTATTAGGAACGTTATTTAAAAATGATTTTTGAATATAGATAATGTTTATAAGAATCGAAAGTCCAAGGTTAGAATTTAAGTATTAAAAATCTTTGTAATCATAATTTCGTATATAGCAAGGCAAGGGGAGAGTCTAGTGTCACTCATGTGAAATGTCTTGAAATTATGCTCTCTATTTGGGCTGATTTTTTTTTAATTCAATATTTTTTATTTATTTATTTTTCTCATTTCCTCTCTCAGGTCACAAGGTAATGCTCGGCGTTGAGTTCCACCACGCAACACGCAATGCCTCCAGAAATGAGAGGGAAATTTTTGAAAGGAAGTATCTTGATGAGAAAATTAGTGTCTTACCACTATGTTCCCAGGTTCCCTTTGTCTACACTGCTATGTGGAATACAATGTGAATCTAAATAAAACTCTCTATGTTTAGTTTATTTTAATATTTTAAACAGATATGTACCTATATAGAGTAAGTAAATTGTAAATGCAATAACCGCAGTTGACAAAGCAATGCATTGCAATTTCAACGACACGTTGATTTAGAGATACCACTTCAGAGTTGTCACATGTTAAACGAACTGTTTGTTGAGACAGCTCTTAGGTACCTACTGGGTACCTATTTGGATATATAGGGACCTGCGCGAGAGTTAAGTGGAAATGACATGTGCTTGATCTTTGACCTAAAAACTTATTTGTGAAGCTTTTCAAACAAGAATATATTGTACTTTTAAACTTCTTTAGTTAATATTAATGTTTGGGGTTCAATTCTCATTTCATTATTTTCATTTCCTTGGTTTGATAATATGAGGTATAGCGTTGAGTTCTGAAATTAGAGACCGGAGTGTCTTGATAAAATGCTTACTCTGTTGTGTGGATACACAGTGTCTTGAAAATATGCGATGCATAAATATGTGGGACGGAGAGTGTTAACACTAGGTTGTCTCTGCCTACCCTGCTATACACATACGAAATACAGCGTAAAGCTTAAAAAAATCATTACATACATTATTTGTACACTGAACGTACGTTTATATAAATAATGATTGCTGCTTCATTTACAAGCCCGCGGAAGTCGATGATTGAAATTTAAATAAATAATGTTGATGATTACAGTGGATTTTAATAAGTTTTTTTATATGAAATATGTAGTAATAAAGATATTTGTGTATATATATGTAATATAAATATTATCTAGAAAAATTTAATTATATATAAAATTACTTTTTATGATTTCTAAAAAATACTAATTAGTACGTTACTTACTCTATTCTCACCTTGCCTATAATTTTCGTTAACTAAAAAGATCTCGGCAGCTAAGCTTATTCCATTTGCTTTAGGACTTTAGTATGACATTCCTTAGTTATTTTATTAACGCGCTTTTATTAGGTCAACTTGTAACTAAGTAAAAACATCTAAGAAATTGAATTTAATTTATTTGTAATAATTATTTCATTTTCATCGTAAAACTTAGCAATTTTGCGTGGCTTAGATGGCATTGCAATAATGGTATCATCGAGCTGGTGGTATGATGGAGACATCTTCAGAGGTTACAGGTAGCAATTGTAGTAATTTTACTTGTCTAACGTTTTTTTAATTGTATAAAGTCATACAAAATTTAAGTTTTTATTATAAAAAAAATTAAGAAATTCAGAATGGGCAATGTACATACATGCTTGTATTGTTAGCGTAATGAAAATTCCTTTGAGATATTAGAAATGTCTGACACATTTATTTCTCAGTCATCATTATTCAGTCTCGACACCAGAGCGAAGAAATGATAATCAGCTTCACGCTGTATCCCGCACACAGCAGCAGGGTAGACAGAGGGAACCTAGCGTTAAGACACTCCGTTTCTCCCGTTTGAATATCTGCCGAAAAGAAATGAGAATATTAAATATTTTATTTCATCGAGTGGGAATTGAACTCACAACCTGTCGCTTTATTTTAAACGTGAAAGACCCAATGAATACCCAATTTGGCTTATTCTACCCAAATATCTCTTCTTAAAATCCGTAATATTCCTCACAAGTGAACACCTTAGGTCGGTGTAGGTGTAGTTTTACGAAGTCGTAAATTAGCATTGTTCACTTTACAGCTCTCGTTCTAAGCTGTCATTAGTTTTGTGCAGTCACGTGAGAAAGCTGAGTAAAATGGATACTTCCGTAAAAGCTAATATTATACTTATTTTTCAAGGTGTGTGTGTGAGTTCAAATCCCGGAATCTTTAAATTTATTTATTATATATATGTAGCTTTACTAGAGGCACTCATAGATTTTTATCATATTTTACTGCAAGTGGTCGGTGGTTCCTATCTGTCTACCCATCACCAGCCACCACCAATATCAATTATTATAAATATGAATAAATATGAAATTATTAGCAACTTGTAATTAAAAAGCCTAGTGCTATCAAATATAGCCTTAAGAAATGGCAAGAGTAGCATTTAATCAAGATAAAGTTTAATTTAATAGCCAATACCATTATGCCTCTATTAAGTTCATATCGGATCGTATCTCAGCTTTATCATTGAAATACGATTTTACGATTGCCTTAATCTTAGCTGTATCTAAAACCAGTTGCGAAGTCTCAGTATAAATATAGGATCTCGCTTCGATTCCCAGTTAGACCATTTTTTTAGTATTACTACTTTACAAATAATGTATGCAAAAATCTATTAATGATAAAATGTCTTAATGGTAACGGAGCATCTCAACACTAGGTTCCCATGTTCCCTCTGACTTACTACTTACATGTACTAAACATAAGCTTTTTTTAAACTAAATTTCCACTTAACTTAAAAATGTTCACCAAAAACATAAATTTTAATTATAAACATTATTTTTAGTTGTGCGTGCTAATATAAATTTTAATTGTAAACGTTTATTATAATTACATAGATGCAGAAATACTCATACGTACCACAATGGCGTTCAAGTCTTGAAATAAACATCACTTTATGTAGAGCCAAGTAATAGGTAATGCCTGCGGGCTCAGTTTAAGTGCCTTTATCGTACTTGTCATTGCAGCAGTTTGAAATTAAATCATATAAATTAGTTTCACGCTGTATCCCGCAAACAGTAGGTTAGGCAGAAGGAACTTGGTGTTAAGACACTTCGTTACCCACTTTCCACCGAATTAGGTATTCTTATAATAGATCTTCTTCCTCCTGGCATTAATCCCGGCTATTGCCAGGGTCTGCCTTCCTACTCAACCTACTCCACTTTGCACGATCTTTTGCGTCCTCGGTGGTTAGACCATTGGCTCTCATGTCCTGCATCACACCATCCAGCCAGCGCTTCTTTGGGCGTCCAGGAGGTCTAGGAGGAGTGTTCTTATAATAGATAAAAAGTAATAATAATACATCCTTACAGTTACCAAGAAAAGGAGCAAATTTTGATCGTTTATTAAAGGACTAGATTTTTCTTGAAGACTTGGTCTCTCGATATATTTTTTAAATATTTTAGTAAAAAAATAATTCTATAATATTTCTTTATACCCAATATTAATATTTATACAAACACTACCAAAAATATAAACTATTCCTAAAATAAACTCCCATGCAAATCGTTCTACCCATCTGTCAAGGTACAGGATAGACTCTGACCGCAAGGAACACGCTTCATTGTAAGTGTCATAATATTTTCACCCGACCATTCCCGCTGTCTGCAAGAAATAACCAGTATGGCGATGTCTACAGATTTTATATGCGAGCCTTGGGCATGTCTTGGCTAGGAGTTTTGTATGTCATTATGGAATATTCTATATATTTTTGGTGGCTTTTTTAGTTTGGTATATGAAAGGGCTTAAATATAATAATATAAATTATTTAAATTATGTTTTCCTTTCTGCGTGACCTTCCTCCGGTATCATCGAGACTATGTTCTCTAAGGTTAACCAAAGACTCCTCCTGAGAGACTAAAATAGAGGGAGCTCTATCTTTTGCTTGAAAATTGACCACAATATATATACGTCAACTTTTCACTTACAATTACATTTAAAAACGTGATTATTTTTATAAAGAAAAACATATTACTGATTCACCAAATCCTATCCGTATGAATAATAGCACTTTTTGAAATATTGTCACGCTTTTATAACGATTATAGCTCAAAAAATATTTTATTATATTCTAAGACACATATGTCTATCAATGCGATTTGCTACGGTCACGTTCTAAGGTAATCAATTTATCGCTTGCAAATGTCATATTTTATTGTGGTTATAGAAATAAAAAATACTTGGGGTCAGTCGTGGTATAGGGGCACTAACTGGCGACTTTGAACTTAACAGGCTGTGGGTTCGATTGCCATTCGAGAAATAGAAAATTTAATATTGACATTTCCTTACTCTCTTAGAGGCAAAGCGCGGAGTTGAGATCTGCCTCTTAAGCAATGCCTAGAATTTGGTTGAATGGAAATGTCTTAATAGGAACGAAGTATATTCGTAATATGTGCGGGATACAGCGTGAAGCTAAAAAATAATTTAAAGAAAGAAAGTGGGCTACAGAGCGTTATATTTGTCTATCTCAGTTAATTCTTAAAAATATATGAAAAATTAACATTAAACTTGAACGAAGGAAAGGAAAAAAGCTGTGCAAAATATCCATATATTTGTGAGAATACTCCTAATATAAAAATAATAAGTAACTCTGACATCCCTATAATCTCTAATAGACGTTATAAATCACGATTCTTCAAAGTTTAATTTAAATAAAAGAAAAATCTCTACAACTTAATCATACCGAGGCTGCAATTCCTAGCAGACTTGTTTGCAAATTTAATAATGATCGCATTCGTAGATAACAAAGAACCTTTGTAAACAATGAAGAATAACGAGGACCATGGCTATAGGCGCTCGTCCTGAGATTAGCGTGCAGTCTGTTATGTGAAACAGCTTCACGCTTTTTCCCACAAAGCAGGGTAGTGTAGAAACACTCCGTTCTCCACTTTTCGCATAATTTTCTGATAATTCTGCAAAGTAAGCATTGCACACACAAACATCACGTTCACTATCTGCGCTAATAAACGCAGGCAGAGAGAACCTGGGCAACTAGTATTCAGACATTCCGTTTCCCACTTCCCCCGAATTCTGGAGGCTTTGCGTGTTGAGCGGTGGAACTCAACGCTGCGCTTATCCCTCGTTACCAGAGCATGGAAAACGAAAATATTATTTACGTCATTTTCCATGAGTGGGAATCGAATCTACAACCTGTCGAGCTTACAGTCCTTGTGCGCCTGCGCCACTAAACTGGCCTCATTTATTCATTAAACAAAAATAAATATATTGACATATATTTTGAACTTGTAACTAACTTAACTGAAATTGTCGGAAGCACTTCAACTTTCATTAAATTCTGAGCCCGTACTTGATGATCGTGACCAATCATCAATAAATATTGTTTACGATGAATCTTAAGTAACGTTACTTCTTGTTATGTACGTTTGTTCCTAGTATTATATATTTATCTTTATGTGGAATATATTATAGAGAAGGTGTAGACCAATTTCTTGTTAAGTGGCGGAATTCAACGCTATAATGTCTAATTTCATTAAATAGAAAATTGTTATATTTTTTGTACTATTTCATTTACCGAATTTCTGTTCTTTTAATATATATATATATATATATATATATATATATATATATATATATATATATAGAGAAGAAGTTGCATTTGTATATAAAATGTATACTCTACTATCTTTCCACATCTTAATAAGACGATCCAAATGTAAACAACATGTAAAATATTGCTATAAATAATACTTGAAGGCTTCTCGTTCACTCCACACGGCCTACGGCGGATCAACTTCAACATAATTACTAAATTACACCCACTTTATTATGCGAAAAGGGGAAAAATAAATATTTTACCCACTTCGCAATGGCAACGCATGGATTATAATACCATTTTTGGTATAAAACCCATTATCGGTGGTACGAAACAGGTTCCCTTTGAGTAACTCGATTGGGTGATTGACGTATGGGCATTGATGGGAGAGTCTGTAATGATATAGTGTAGCATGTAAACAATCGTATGATTAATATTTAAAGATAAACTTTATAGCAAGTAGCTTGTTTATTTTTTTTATTTTTCTCGTATGGACAAATTGTGTTTTTTTTTTTAAATGAGTGGCTTGTTGGTAAGTATTTATGATATCCGGTAGTTTCGGATACAAATCTTTTAGAGTAATTTAAATTGTATCAGTAAACAGTTATTTTAAATATTGGAAATATTGACTAACTATGACGAGATATATGCCTTTTATTTATTACATTCTTTCATATGTTATAACGAGCTCTCGTTTGAGTAAATATTTATATGGTCATTTAAATCTATCCTCCTGTGTACTAATTTGTTAAAGAATGTATTTGGTTGGTGAAAACGTGTTAATCTCAGGAATTTCTATTGTTCTTATTTTCTTAGGAATTTCTTCAGATATAAATAATATTTTTGTCTGTCACTTATCGAGGAATACTATTAATGGGATATATTAAATCTAATAATCTCTTCAATGTAACACGTTGTGCCTGTACTGCATTCAAAGATACTTCGGGCACCTAGGATATATCATTTGATCATATATATTAACACCTAATTAGTTTTGATCGATGAGGTGAAGCCACAGGTAAAACTTAGTTCAACATATTTTATCAAGAAATTTAGACCAAGTTTTATAGATACAAAAAAAAAGAATTGAAATAAGTCAAGTCTGAGCACAGCACATTTACAATTCACACGCAAGCCTCAAGGCACACTATCCGCGGCTATCCGTCAAAGGCGTAAAGCGGAGAGAGTAAAAAGTATACTAATTTACTCATAATTTACACCTTCCCATGCAAAATGTAATGGATACATTTAGATTATCCTGCACTGTTTTTATTATGAGTACTTGTTTTTTTTTATCTTCATGCATTTTGTGTTTTTTTTTTATGTGAACTTTAATGTTATATTTGAAGCCGTCATTGCGCAATGGTCCAGGGTTCAATCTCAACGGGGGAATTTTTTTTTTTTTTTTCAACATACAATGTTTTAGAAATTGTATGGAGAATAGTAAACAATGACTTACTTAACGCTAGGTTCCTTTGCCTATCTCGCTATATACGGGAAAAAGCGTGAAGCTGAAAAAAGAAAAAAAAAGATATGATAATGCTTACTTCTTTCTTTCATTTTTATTGCTGTCAGGCGCCGTTGTGACGTGCCTAGTCATACATTGCTCGCGAGTTGATATTCGATTATGGGATGTATTGTTTATAATTTAGACCTTTCCTTGGTTTTATTTGATAGATTTTTTTTTTATTTTATTTATTTTAAGTTGGGAAACAAACAGCATTTTACAATACTTTTTAGTATAATACATATACATATTCCAATTGCCAATAAAGTTTCCACTTATACATAAAACATGGAGTGAATATGTTGCTAATTAACAATTAAAAATTTAAATTTACGGTCAAAAGAGAAAAAAGTAAATTTGTTGATAATTTTCGATATTATCGTTACAGATTATTTTTTTTGTAATACCCCTATTAAACTTTTACGTTTTGTTTTATATATTTTATATACCCATACATAATATATATTACCTGAAGGTTTTTAATAATAAAAAACATTTTAAATTTGAAATAATATTCATATAGACAAATCTGTGAACAATATTTGTTTTAAAAATTATAGACCTGTTTGTGTCATCACTATGCTATCAGGAAAGTTGCTAATTTAATTCAATTTTGTAATTATTTAGATTGCATTGCCTGTGAAGGAAAAGGATGTAAAGAACCTAGTAGTACTATTAATTTTCATACTATTAAAGTAATTTTCTCAAGTCCTAGATAATTTTATAATCTTGGAGACATCCTCCAATGACCCTATAATGATAGAACATTAAGTTTATAACAGGAAATGTGATAATTTCAATGAAATATAGAGGCCAGTGGTAGCGCAGGGGCACAAGTGTGTGTCTGTGACTGGTTGCGGATTCGATTCCCACTCGCAGAAATGAAATATTTATTTAAATTTATGTTGTCATATTCTTCGCTCTGTTAAATAAATAAATAAATAAATAATATATAAATTTTAAATGTGTTTTGATCGCTATATGCTTTACGATCGCTTACAGCCGAAAACTGTGCCTTTAACATTTTAAATGAAATAATCAGATATATGATATATTTGTTTTCTCTTTGCCCGTAGGTATGTAAGCCGGATATTGACTGTTCCTTACCAGAGAACAAATGGCGATATATCGAGAAATTCACCTGCCTCGGTACTGATGACAAGCTGAAGAAAGAGATGCGTTTGTCATTCCCTAGTGGGCATTCTTCGTTTTCTGCATACTGTATGTTATATTTTGCGGTAAGTCATTTTCAAGATCATAAACATATTTGGTACTGTACTTGTCCTTTTTTAATATTTTTTTTTTAAATTGAACTTAATTTTGTTTTTTTTTTAATACATGTATTTATAAAGTAGAGTTTCGTTGGTTAACAAAAAAACAGTTTCACGCTTTTTCCAGAGCATGACAAACAAAAGAAATCTAGTGTTATGTCACTGCGTTCACCAGTTCCCACCCAATATTGGAGACATTGCGTGTTGAGTGGTATTCAACGCCGCGTTTTGTCTACTGATTTTTATGTTAACATCAGATATAAAACATTTTAATTTATATCTTGTCATATAATCAATTGATCCATTCTTAGAAACATTTTCTTAGTATCAAAAGAAAGATAGAACGAGGTCATCACGTCCAAGTTAGGTTCTGTTTTATTACTAGTAATAATTTCTTAATAAATATTCATTTCTAATTATCTTGTACCGTAACAGCCCCATAAGTATTTTCTATATATGGAAATATATAAATATCTACCTTCTCTCTGCTATGTGCGGGATTACATTGTAGAGTTGGAAAATGAGTTTCATCGCCACTCGAGGAATGATATTTAAATTGTTTTCATTTCTCGACTCAATGTAAAATTGGGGAAAATGGAGAATTAATTGTCTTAACACAAGGTTCCTTCTGCCTACCCTATTTGGGAGAAAATTGTATATCGTAAAAAAACTGTGACAAGTTTCAGAAACCTACTTTTTTTGTTATTCCCCATGTTTCATTTACCATAAACATGTTATAACAGTATTTAAGCACTCCTGTTCGTACTTTAACACGGAACTGACATTCTCTCATAGTTGCAAGCGTATCGGTATTTGTTCTGCACCAATACTTAAGTAAAAATTACCCCATTTCTATAAACAGAAAGTATTATTACCTACTATTATATATAGCCAGGTGTATAATTTAAAACCAGTAAGGTACCAGACGACTTATTTCAGTAGTTTTATGATCTTCCTTGTTTTTCTTTGTCTTTTCTTCTTTTATTAACTTTTCAGAGTTGGCACTCTGAAATGTATGTATTGCAGCATGAAACTGAAAAACGAAAAAAAAATATAAGTGGAGAGCAAAGTGTCTCAATGAAATCTAAAAAAATACATTAAATGACAACCAAAACCAAATTATCTTAATATATCTCAATTACAGATGTACCTACACAAGCGCTTCACATGGCGCGGCTCCAAACTCCTGCGCCATGGCATCCAGTTTGTCCTGATCATGATGGCCTGGTACACGGTGATGACGCGGGTGTCAGATTACAAGCACCATTGGAGCGACGTTCTGGCTGGTTTCTCCATTGGTCTGCTCTTTGCTGTTGTTGTGGTGAGTTTAATGCTGATGAGACTAACAAGCAAAACAAACAACTAGAAAGGAGCTGATAATCTTGAAACAACAGCATTTCCTCGAATCATGACTAAAATAAGTCTCGATTAAGTCGTAATTTAAACAAAACGACGTGCGTATATTCCATTAATTTCTGACAACTTAATGAAAGTCATAGTCTCGATGGTTCACTTGAACTTTTTCTAGCTTCCCGCTGTATCCCCAACGTGGTAGTCAGAGAGAACAGAGTGCCAAACGCTACGGTCGCTGCATACCTTTGTCGCCTCGTCCGCTGTCATCAAACTCTTCATACATGCCCTCCAGGGAGTCCTCGTGCTTTTTACGTCACCTTCCTCCAGTATCTGTGATACTGTGTTTTCAAGGGTCAACCGAGGTCTCCCCTACCCCTCTTACTTTTTTTTTCCCCTCCCAATAAATTTCAATATTATTTCTTTTAATACAGGCTGTTCGGTCTCTTAAGATGAAGTGCGGTGCTAAGAAACCTTCACGTTAGTTTACAATTAGTTAGTAGAAAATAGCATATAAATAGTGAAAAGGTTTTGGTTTAGAGTATATATAGATATACTTAATGAAATTAAAAATTCTTTAAAAAAGTTTATTTTTAAAAGTAATTTGTCAATTAGGAAATTTACTTAGGCGCTATATAATAATATATAATTAATTATATTTGATATAGGAAAATAATATAAATACTATTAAATGTATGTTTTTTACAAAATACTATTTTTGTTCCAGTTCACGTTCGTTTCCGACTTGCGTAAAACGCCGCGTCGTCAAACCTCGAATCATGATAACGAACTCACGACCAACGGCAATTCGCGTTCAGCCGGCTGGGGTGTTTGACAGTCCCCCGTTCACAGCTCCCTGAGCGAGGACCCCTGACCCCCGAACGTGTCGTGGATATCCCATGAATATATGGACTTGTAAGTCCATAAACCTGTGGACCCATGGACTTATAGATCCATATTTTTGTAACCCATGACTCCTAGACCCATAGATTATTTAGAAATTAGTGTTTTGGAATGGATATCCTACAACAGTGTGGACATGGTATTTTATTAAGTGTTTATGGTATAGTTGCTAAGAATGATTAATATATGTCTGCTCGCTGGATGTTTTTGGACTGTATGGACTTCTAGTAAGTAATGTGAAATTGACAGTTATATTATAGGGGATGCTATGGCCTAAGAATCTGTGGCAGCCAGGACGTTATTTTATAAAAACTCAATCTTTCTCCGCGCGTCATTCCAACCTTCTATAATTTATTTCGTGTCTGGCAGGAGGGGTGGTAACCATGTTAAGGATGTTATTTCCAAGAAAATACAAACAAATTGATCTTAATACTTTAAAGAAAGATCTTATATATTTATTAACTATTAAAGTAACCACCATCTAAATCTTATATTCCCTGATGATATTTAACAGTGTCGGGTGTATATTGAGAGAAATTTTCAGATTTTGTAAAATAGCCACCGGTACTTCCCCTAGATTTTTGTCAACTTCCAAACACGGTGTCGATATTTTACTAATTGATATATTACTATCATATAAGAGAATAGTTGCCTAAGCCTTGAATTTACTAACTCTCAAAATTCTATATAGTAAAATACTGTATAGAGTTATTATAAAACATATTGTGAATAGCAAAAAAACATATTGAAGTTTGAAAATAAAAATTTCTATATAAATCTTTAAAATAAATAAATAAATATAAGCAAATTCGAATGGTAGCTATGTTTATTTTGTCATTGTTGCGGATTAAATCATGCATAACTAGATCCCATGCACAATAACTCCTTTTTTATTATGGACTTAAATATTTATATTAAATCGTCGTTTTGGTGGTACAAAGACATAACCCACTTTTAATAAATTAAGAGACATTAAATTAATACAGTGGAATGAATACACAAAACAATATAGTTCTTAATTAAAACCAAACCGAATAAAAATCCTTTTGAAATTTTACTTATAATTTAGAAATTATCTACAAATTATATTTTTTTGTTATATCAACCTATTGTTCATTATCTCGAATTTTTTAATGTGTCTTTCTTTACCACTAAAGCTACGATAAGTAAAGTGAGTATGGGTGCAAGTGCATCGTACAAACAAATGAGAAACAAAAATAGCTAAGTAGGTGTATTAAGAAAGGAAATTGGATTCAGGAATCCAACCTTACTTACAGGTAAGACTGTATGTTGGTGGTTGTGATGAGAGGAGATATGGAAAGTTGTCACGATCTTCGTCAGGGGCTTAAGACGAACAAAATTTAAAAATTGATATGAAGTAGAACAATGGAGAATAGTCACAATACTAAAAATAATATAAACTTTAACACTTAGCTTTTTTATTCTTAATATTCAGAGGATTGTTTTTGGACCTCTTGGGAATAGAAATTTCAACTTATATTACTTACGTGCTTAAATTTTTTAATGACTTTTTAATCCCTACTGAAATAATATTATTCTGATGTACAATTAATATTAACTATTAATATTAAGCTAAAATTATATTAATGTCTTTATTTATTTTTTAAATCTATTTGATTATTGAATAACATAAAAAACAGAAGTAATTTTTAAAATAGTTGAAAAATTTTAGGTATTACAACATTGCAGCCTTTACTGAGGTATTTTTGGGTAGATGCCTATCCTATGCAAATACAGAAATAACTTGATATTCAAAATTGATAATAAATCACCGGTTTTACGATAGGTACCTAAATTTTAATGATTCAGCATTTCAAATTAGGTTATGCTTATGCTAAGTTAGCTATTTACTTTTAGTATTTGACGAATATCTACGATAACTATTTATTTTTTAATTGAAATATGCATATTAAGAAATATATACTAAACAATCGAACAGATAACCTCATTCTTTTTGAAATTGTTTAAGAATACAATATTTAATAGTATTTACAACAACCTAAAGGATTTCGTCTACATTTAGCTAAGTTTCTGAAAGTAAACGAAATATAAGAGAAAGATCCTCCTATAGATATTTATAGATCTTTTTTGTTTTCAAAATTTCGTAACTTAAAACCGTTAAACAAGTTTCGTTTCGAAGTATACAACAAAATTTCTAGTAGTACATCCATTAAATGGTCACCATTTGAATGTTAATAAAGTATGGACGTATTGTTGTAATGAGGGCCAAGTTAAGCGATCTGCGTGATTGATAGACTTCTATGATTCAACTTGGCTCTCATACAAATGTATACATCATGTAACGACAGCAAGTAAAGTGGCCTAAACGTGTTTTTTTTATTTTTACTCTTAAATTGAAACTCGATTTTTTTTTTATATTTAGAGGAATTAATTATCGGAAGCTGGTAAACTATTTTAAACTAGAATAAGACAGTATCTTTTTGTACCATAATATTAAAAGGCAGTTGGTAAGAGAATATCTATATTGTATTTCTTGTAACAATTTTTTATATTGGTTTTAATTTAAATATTTTTTATAATAGTTTATATATATATTTTTGTTTTAGTCACTTTGCACTGTAGATTCGTATGCATTATTTATCACCTCACGTATAAAATACTTGTATGACAACGTTGTAGAAGTTATTCAGAAGCTATCATGTACCTATCTTTTATACCATTTTGGACTTTATTGCTATGAAAATAAAGATGATACGCAATATCATTAGTTCATAGAAATACGGTTGTATATGCAATGGATAATGCACTTACGTTATTATGAAGGTTTGTAGTAAATGTTTTTAAATGTCGAATTATTATATTCTTATTAATAATGAATCTATTTATATATGGAAAGATTATCAGTTTTATCTATTATTAAAAATATATAACAAAGTTCAAATGTTCTTACATATTTTATAATTTTAAAAGTAAATACTGTACTAACAACCATTTTAATGCACAGTCACCTTCTAGACTGCAAAACGGTGAAAGGAATTACGGCGTTAAGTTTCGCTTTTTGACAATAAGTTCTCGCTGCTATTCTAGAAAAAGCGTGAAGGTGTTCTAACACCTTTTTTTACTGTATATTCTGCACATAGCAGAGGGAATCTGGGAACCCAGTGTTAAGACGTTCACACCCTTGTGCCACTTTTTACAAAATTTTAAATGAATTGACAGTAAAAGCACTATTAAAAAATAAAAATATTCTATTATTATTATAAGTTCTTATACATTAATTGGTTCATATTATCTTTAACAAGTCAATTAAAAAAATGATATTTTCTCATGTTTTGATGATATTTAGTATTTTGAGGCAGCTAATTCGTTATCTTAGGTTATTTTTTTAGGCTAGCTATAAATAAGTAGTGTTAAAATTTATTTCTACATTATAAATGTATTTAACTGTTATTTATTTTAGAGTTTTAGCAAAAAATTTTTAAGTACAATAATTAGAATAGTATTTTTTTTTCTTATTACAACAAGATTTTAAGATATCTTCAATGCATTTGATATCTAAAATTGTACTTTTTATGGAAATTCGTTGCTTAGCTTAGCATTTTTACCTTTCCCTTTTAAAAAATATTAAAATATTCTTTTTCGCATGCATCTTCTTTTTTTTCTTTTCTTTTCTTTTTTCGTTTTTAAACTAAGCGACGAGTTGTTTAATATGGCATACGTTTATTTGTAAATAAAAATTACCCAAGTCTCGAACTGGGGTTGTATTTTTACTCTGTGATATTGTAGAAAAAAACAGATGTTTTAATTATAGTTTTATAGTATAGTAGCTTTAAGTTATGTATGGTGCATAATATTGATGGTTTCTTTGAAAACTTGCAATTATCGTATCATAAGATAAATATATATTTATTTATGTTATAAAATGTATATTAAAAAAAATTAGCTGGATTTTATATATATTAATTATCTTCAAAAATGTCAAATTAGTGACAGTTCTTCAGTAAGGAAAAAATATGGCAATGGATTTTTAACAATTGGAACAGATACATATCTATATTATATCCTTTATATATAAAATTATCTACTTATAAGAAAAAAAATATTTATATTTTAGTCACTTTATTATTAATGTCAAAATTTACTATTTAATGCCTAAAAGTTGTAGCTGTAGATCTTAAGTGAAGAATATTTAATACACATAATTTATTATATTTAAAGTAATTTATAAATGTTACAGTAAAAGCTTGAAATACTGTAAAAGTACAACTTATAAAACCTATAATATGTAAAAAAATAATGGTAAAATCTAGAAAAGGATTCTTCGCCCTATGAAATTCTTGCATTTACCAATGGTTACAAGTATGGTAAATTCCAACATATACTACTTAAACCACAAATTTACCAACTGCAGGCTCTTACAGTAACATGAATAAGCAAACACTGCCTAGCACTAATTTTGTGGCAACATTGTATATTTATTTTTCGTATTTTATAGATGTAGTATGTTTAGAGTATTTTAAAACGCATAATAAACAAGATATGATTCTATATAGTTTTATTATTATTAATGAAACCTCTATAGTTTAAAAAAAAACTTGTTTAATTAAGAGAAACAACTGTTTTATAAAAGTAATCTTTTCAATCAATAAATGCCTTTAAATTGGAGGAATATGTTTCCCCTATCTTAATAAAATATATTTATTATTTGATGACAGGTAATTCTTATCTATTTGACTCGTGTTAAATATCAGCGGTTTTTTACAGCCTTTTTTCATGTAACGTGACAATTGATATTAAAAAATACACTTTTTGATGTGAGGGCGATAAAAATATTCATTTCTATTATGTTGGGCTGTAATGAAGTAAAGCCATTAATATTATAGGATTAATGAGAGTAATAATTAACGTAACAATTGGAACAATTGTAGTAGTGAGTACCGCCATCTGTTAAATATATTTAACAACTATTAAAGCTTAACAAGAAATAGTTCACAAAATGAGTCACAGATGGCGCTAATAAGGATAAATGCAGAATGCAATAAAACGTCAGTTAAATTACAAACGTAGTTTTACGTTCACGGCATAAACTTTTGAAAATTATTTTATGCATAAAAAAAAATCAGAAACTTTCAATTTCAGATTTGCAATTTAAAATATTAATTAAATAGTACATTTTATACTTTATTCTGATATAATTAAGGTGTTATGTCTATTGCTTTATAAAAATATATCGCTGTGACTAACATTTTGTTAGATTACCTGTTTTATCAGTTCGAAGATTATCATTTTAGTGTGCAGTTGGTTCGCGAATCGGTCTGTACTGTGTAATTAATTTAATAATATATATTTTTTTTCAATGAATCCCGTTAGTTTATAGTTCGAACGTTTTACCTTTTAACTCGATTGTGTTTTTATAATGGCTGACCAATTAATATGGAAAATCATATTGGATATCCTGGTTTTAGCTTGTGGTAAGTATTTTTTTATATATTTCTATGCTTTATTTTGTAGTTAGGTATTGTTTACATTAGTTATAATTACAATACATCTTCTATACTTAGCGAGTCGTAGGAAAGACTTGAGTTAAGCTTCTCTTTTCTCTGTTTTGAGCCCTAACTTAATTTAGAATTGTCTAATTTGTTATCGAACTTCATTCAATTACTTTATAAATCAGATCAAGGAACACTCACTAAGTGAAATTTGAAGCTATTTCGCAATGGTTAAGATATTATTAATACCACCCTACATCCCGCATACCAGGATAGAGACAGGGAATCACTTGTTAAAACATTCCGTTCCCCACTTACCACTTATTTTTGAGAAATTGCGCGTGTTTACAGGCGGAAATCAACGTCTTGCTTTGTCTTTTTACCAGAGCGAGGAATATGAAACTAATTCCTTGTTTCGAATGGGAATCAAACTGATTTCCTTTGCGTTTACAGTCAGACGATATGCCGCGATGACTACTGATATTATTATTAAAAAATATATATATGTATTATTCGACTATAAATATGTTTTTAAATAAATTAAAAAATATATTCTGAAAGTACGATTTGTAAATGGCATGCAAACATCATTTAACATGAAACATGATAGCATTTATCATCAAACTGATAGCAGATTTTTTTCATATATTATAAGAATTAATAGATATTAGATACGATTGTAGATGCCTATGTTATTATCGTGTTGTTATTAATATTATATATATATTTGTATTTATTTCAAATATTTGAAAAATTTTGATATGTATGTAAGTACTTATTAATTCATAATATTTTTTCTGCTCCTTCTGCAGTTTCGTTCATTGTCATTAAGTGAAATGTTTAAAATTAGTGAATCACTATTTGTAAATGACTAATAATGATTAGGGTAAAAGGGAGGGAGTGGTGTTAAAATTTATTTTAACTATAATAAAATTTTATAAGTATATAGGTATGGCTATTTACTTTTACAGTAATATTTTAAACATTCTATTGTAATTATATTCCGTCGAGCAAGAAGACTAAATTTATTTTTTAATTTTATGAAGAAAAACTTTTAACTATTTCCGCCGATTTTTTCGAAGCATTGCGTGTTGAGTGGCGGAACTCAACGCCGAAGTTGCCACAGCTAAAAACGGAGGGGCTCGAGTGGCACACCCTATAATCATTATTTTATATAGCCAACCAACCAATTAAAAATTATTTTATACATTTAATACTTATAAATTACAAAGATAAAGCTTCGGCCGTCAATATTTTTATAACGTCAAGAGCACTTAGTGTGATAGAAATGTCAACAATAAAGTAAATGAAGTGGTAATATCCTAGATGTCGGTATTACACCTTCGTTTAGATGTTAGTAGGTCACCTATGTAATTAATTAAGTAATTGTAATAATGTATTTAATAAGAAATGAATGCAATGGTGATTCTTCTGTTAAATGCTTGTTCTGGGTTCGACTCCCACTCCCGCCTTTCGCCAATCAACCCGCAGTGACTCCAGAATTAGGAAACGGAAATGTTTTAATGAGAACAGAGTGTCTTAAGTTCTTGACACAAGGTTTTCAGGTTCCCTCCGCCTACAGTACTCCGCCATGTGCTGGATACAGCGTGAAGAACAAATAAACGATTTATTTCCGTTTTAGGAAAATAAGTTGTGTTTACTAACCATAATCATAAAAGAATCATCATAATTATTTATTACTTATTAGAAGCAAAAATAATTTAGGTACATATTATATTTAAAAACAAATTATTAAACAGTTATTTCAAGTTTGTTTTTGTTATTTCAAGAAGTAACGCGAAAACCAAAGAAATTTCACATTTTATTTTGAAATTTAATACCTATATTATAATATGTATTCCTATTTAATTATAATTTAAAAAAAATACAGTTCCATTTAAAATTTGGACTAAACTTATATTTACCTTACAATTTAGTACCTACGACATTCGTAGTATTGAGTAGTGATTCGTATTGAGTCACGAATATCCTGACTGGCACTGACACGAGAGGTGCTAGATGACGCTATCGTGGCACAGTTAGCGTTTGTCAAATTATATAAGACTAGCGGACGCGCCCAGCTTCGCCTGCTTATTTGCACCCTTAGGGGTGAATTCTAATAAACCATGAAACATGTATCATTGAAATATTTTTAACACTCTCAATTTAAAATTTTATATAAATCAGTGGCATTTTAAAGATTTTTTCCATAGAAATTTTCAACCCCTTATTTGCACTCCTAGGTGATGAATTAAAATAAACCACGAAACATGTTTTCAATGAAATATTTTAAGAGTCTAAATTTCAAATTTTATAAAAATCGGTGGCGATTTAAAGATTTTTCCATACAAACTTTCAACCCCTTATTTGCACTCCTAGGGGGTGAATTAAAATAAACCACGAAACATGTTTTCCATGAAATATTTTTAAGAGCCTAAATTTCAAATTTTATAAAAATCGGTGCCGATTTAATTTTTTTTCCATACAAACTTTCAACCCTTATTGCACCCCTTTAGGGTTAAAATTTTTCAAAATCCCTTCTTAGTGGATGTCCAGATTACGAAAGTAAACATCTGTCCAAATTTCACGTTCCTACCATCAGCGGTTACGGCTGTGTGTGCGTCTTACCTCAGTCAGTGAGGACAACTCCTTTTATATACGAGTATATAGGTGGTAGTGGATTCAAATCATACATTTGAATATATACCTATGAAATGATCGTCGAATCCTTTAAAAGTAATAGAAGAAAAGCTGAAAGAGAGATATACTTTAATGTAGATAAAAACAAATTAAATATTATATAATAAACTCATGCAAACTTACTTCTAGCCTATTTTAATAGCTGTAACCTTTTACACTGCGGAAGAGGAATGTCACCGTGAAATAATAATTCGACCTCGATTACCTGCGCTAGAATCGGTCATAGTCTGCCAAACCTTGTATAATTTTTTTAAATAAAATATTTTAAAAAATAGCATCACGCTTGTATCCCGCTCACAGTGGGGTAGGCAGAGGGAACCTAGTGTTGAGACACTCCGTTCCGTAATTTAAACAATTTGGCGACAATTATAAATTTTAATAGAAAAAATATACTTTTTCTTCCTATATGTTTTTAGCTTGTGTCGTTGTACACAAAATAACCAAATTGTTAATTAAGAGAAATTACAAACCGATTTCTCGTTTTGAGCCACAAATGCTGTAACTCCTCTGGTGTTGGACTCGGGGTTGTGGGCGGCGGTGATCTCTTACCATCAGGTGACCCGTAGGTACGCTCCTTTGTCTATTCCATAAAAAAAAATGGTCACGTTAGCTATGACTAGCCGTTCCAACCTCCCGTTCTTTACGTGAGTATCCCGTTTTTCGTTTGTGTGTCCCTATGTCCCAAATATGCCACCGGAACGTACAAATATTCCGTTCGGAATGGCATGTAGATTGGTTCGTCGAAATAAGTTTTTTCGCGATTGTCGCAGTACGCTAATTGTAAAAGGTAACTAACTGAAAGGAAAAATCTACAAAAATGGAAATATTAAATTATTTATTAATGCGTCAATTAAATTAAACGAAAGTACTACCAGACGTCTGGTAAAAGGAAAGTTATCCTAAAAACAACGAAAGCCACCTTAAAATGTCTCGTTTTGAAGAGAACGGAGAACGGTCACGTTAGTCACTCATAACATAATTCACTCATCACTTTAGAAACTCTTACAAGTGTCTACGAGACGTAATAGTCATTAAAGTGCATATGCAATAGTGACACATACCTACTATCCATGTAGGTGGATAATTTCAATGAGAATGGCGACCTTGACCAACTATACTAGGACACTCCTTTGGTGAAGCAAAAGATTGACAGTGTGCTATATAATTTTTTGCTTATGCTAAGTTTTTTTATCAGCTTCACGCTGTATCTCGCGCACAGTACGGTAGGCAGAAGGAACGTAAAACAGGAAAGAGGGAGGTAAGACACTCCATTCCCCACATTTATATATTTCGATCCCCACTCGAGAAAATGAAATATTTATTTACATTTATATTTTCATTTCTTCGCTCTGGTGTCGAGGCAAAGAGCGGCGTTGAGTTCCGCCACTCAACACACATGCGGGATACAGCGTGAAGCTGATAAAAAGCTGTTGTTGTTATTCTTTATTTATGTCGTTCCGAGCGTGCCAGTTCAACACTAATCACTACGCCAATGTCACGTTGAATGGAGAACACACAAAGGAGATTGTAAGGTAAAAAGGAGACAATAATTAAAAAGTAACATAAAAACTTTAGAAACAATATTTTTTTGTTTACATTTTGTCTCATGCCAAAATGAATAGAGCAACAGTTTGACTTTACGAAGAAAAAACTCTCGACGACTAACATCGCTCTTAATTTTTTCTTCATTTAATTTAAATACGTATTGCACAGCCCAATGCAGTCATGTAATGTCACACAAGGTACTTTTAATTTAAATATAATTCTCAGACTTCGTTACGAGTAAGATAAGTAGAAATATGATTGTGTAATATCCTTACCAAGTAATCGAATATTAAAAGATAACTCGATAAGATTAAAAAAGTCCAATTCAGGGGACCTAGCGTCGAGACAAGTGTTTTGATGGGAACGCCATTAAAACACTTCCGTCCCCATTTTTCGACAAATTCTGGAGACATTGCGTGTTAAGCGGCGGAACTCAACGCCGCGCTTTGCTTCGACACCAAAAGGACGAAAATGGAAATATTAAATCTTTCATTTTCTCGACTGGGAATCAAATCTCACGCGTTTACAGCCCCACGCTCTTGTCTCTGCGCCACAAATAGCCCTAAAAGCTTATAACAATGTCGTAAATTAGTTAAGTTCGTCATCTAAAAGTGAATTAGAGTGAATTAGAGGGGCAGTGCTTCAGATATCAATTCAATATTTATTCTCCAAAAACGAGCCGTGAGATATATTTATAATCTAAGAGCTCCAGATTCTCTGCGAGATGTTTTCAAAGATGCAGGTATTATTACAGTTGCTTCCCAATTTGTATATAATAACATTCTCTTTGTCCGACAAAATATACATTGTCATAGCAAAAATAGTGACAGTCATACGATAGGAACGAGAAATAAAGATAAGCTTGTTACACCAAGTTTTCGCCTCCAAAAAGTTAGTAAATCCTTTATGGGTCTGAGTATACGTGTATATAATAAAATTCCGCAGTGTATTCTTAGTTTGCCACTACCAAAATTTAAAATATCTGTAAAAAAAATTCTAACAAGTAAAGCGTATTACACTGTTCAAGAATATTTGGAGGATAAGCATGTATAGAATTAATGTCTATTGAACGTAGTGCAGGATTGCTTGCCTATTTGAATAAAGAATATTTTGAATTTGAATTGAATTTGAATTTGACAAGTATATTGTTGCCAATAGACCTGATATAGTACTAGTAGACCGAGTGGCGCGCAGTGATTGTCGACATTGCTATCCCACATATGACGATCTCGTGAAAGCCAAAAAAGAAAAACAATCTAAATATTTGGACCTAGCCCATGAGATTACCGCCATGTGGGATGTCAATGCGACTATCATTGTGCCGATAGTGGTTTCGGTTAACAGTTTAATAGCGAAAAGCCTCGACCAACACCTTAAGAGGCTATCGCGTAGCTGTTGGATCAAGAACCGGATACAGAAGGAAGTGTTACTTGAGACGGCGCGTATTGTGCGGAGGTTCCTCTCTCTGGAGCCCTAGCCACCGATGGCATGGACCCTTGTCCCGCCCTCGGAAAAGTGTTTTTTTATATTTTTAAATATATTTTTTTTATAATAATTTATATTTAAAAATGTAAAATTGATCCACTAGTTTAATAAAAGTATATACATTGATTCTAATTTTAGATATTTCAAAGTAATAAATAATATTTAACATAAACACGAAGTTTTAAATAACAACCTAGGTATTGTATAGAGATTATTTATATATACATATGATTTACGTAAAACCACAAGTCTGTTTACAATAAGGGTATAAATTAACATCACATTATAGCGTTAGATATATATTTATTACATTACTTCTTTATATTCTTTAAGCATCTCGTGTACTACACAAGGTAAATAAAAGATTTTTCTTAATATATTTAGTAAGTTTATTTTTTTATTTATTTCAGTGGCAGTGCCCATCCTCATCATACATTTGTTCGCGGAACCCTTCCACCGCGGCTACTTTCCGGACGATGAGAGCTTAAAGCTGCCTTACAAGGAGCAAACTATATCTGAGGCCCTGCTGGCAGGTATCGGATTCGCACTTAACATCGCTACAGTAAGTTTTGATTTATTGCATTATGTACACACTTTAGATTATTTCTTTTTCTGGGATTTTTCATGTATTTACACACTTTGTATGAATGAAAGTGACTTAACCAAAAAAATATGATTATTAAGCTTTACGATGCATCCACACCCTGTTCTCGTTAAGACACTTCAGTCCCCGCCTTTCCACTGAATTCTGGAAGCATTGCATGTTGAGGAGTGGAACTTAACGCCACAATTATGCAATGAAAAAATCTTCAATCCCCGCATAAAATTTATTCTAGTTACCAGAGTGAAGAAAATAAAAATAATAAATATTTCATTTCCTCAAATGGGAATCGAACCCCTTACCTGTCGCGTTTACAATCACACGCTTGTGCCTCTACACAACGCTTGTTTTATTCTATGTATAGACTATAGACTTACAATTTCCATTCAAATTTCCAGATAACAATCACAGAAATCGTCCGCGACAGGCGCGGCAAGGGCGTGGGTGACAAGTTCCTCTCCGGCTCCCTCGTCTCCGGGTGGATATGGGAGAGCTACACCGCGATAGGCGTGTTCGCTTTCGGCGCAGCGTGCCAGCAGTTCACAGTGAACTCCGCTAAATATGTCATTGGCAGACTTAGGCCGTATTTTTTTGATGTAAGTAGAAAGTTTTTTCATCTTTATACACTACACTATTCTATATTTTTAAATCGTTTCTGTAAATTGTCTCTAGTCAGAGGAATGTGGTAAGGAAACAAGGCGTGGCGTTGTGTTCCGCCACTCATGTTTACCACTGCGTTCCCTCTGCCTACCCTCCTATATACGGGATACAATATGAAACAGTGCAAATCTTAAACATTAAATGCTTAAAAATTGGCTTATTCCTCATTTATCAATGTACAAAAGGATAGAAACGATAATATTACCATAATAAGAATGAGATCAATATAATATTTCGTGAATCAATTTGCAGGTATTTTATATTTAAAATGGCGTAGACTACTTCTAATATTTTTTCCCCGTCTTCCAGATGTGTAAACCAACCCCCGTCGCGTCATCGAACCTAAACTCCTTGGGCTACATCCAGGAGTTCACCTGCGCGCACAGCAACGCTGCCGAGCTGAAGGACATGCGTCTTTCATTCCCGAGCGCTCATTCCAGTTTTGCTATGTACAGTGCTATTTTCTTTATTGTAAGTATTATTTTATACATTTTTTTATTTTTAAGTTAAGTGAAACTGAAGTTGTAAATTCTAAAATTCATTCCAAATGAGAAGAAACCAACGCAAAAGCGCGGTGTGATTGTGAGTTCCGCCACTGAATACTCAATGCCTTGAAAAATTCGGCGGAAAGTTGGAAATGGAGTGCCTTAACACTAGGTTTCCTCTGTCTACTCTGCAATGTGCGGGATGCAGCGTGAAGTTAAAACAAAAGAAAGGACAAAAAGTTTTTCTAAATAAGTATCATTCTTTTAAGCTGGGTTAGTTTTTTTCAAAATATCAATACAAAAAACTAAAACCTTTAACTTCTTCTTTACCAGTTCTACGTCCAACTAAAAGGCAAATGGCGGGGCTCCAAGCTGCTTCGCCACGGTATACAGTTCGCAGTGCTAATGGGGGCGTGGTACGTCGGCCTCTCGAGGGTGGTGGACCACAGACACCACTGGAGCGACGTGGCCGTCGGGTTTGCTGTGGGCGCTGTGTTTGGGGTTATTGTTGTGAGTATTTGGTTTTTATTATTGTTTTTTTATTGTATATATCATTTTTATGTGTACGGTTCCTTGGAGCACAGAAAAATTAAATTAACCTAAGTCGCAATCAAAAGATAAGAGAGTTATTACATCATTTTTGCTGCATTTTCTATGAAATTCTCCGCGTAATCAAAATAAAAAAAATGCATGAATGATTTCGTATTTCCGTATTTTTGATTCCGTCGACTTAGGAGCTTGATTTTTCTGTGCTTTAAGGGATGTAGAGCTAAACATATGATATTAATTTCCGCTTGATACCTCCATCTTATCTCAAGACTTGAAATAAATGGTCTTACCAGACGAAAAGACAGACGACAAAGGCATCGTATAAGGGCTGTATTTTTACCTTTTGAGTTACGGATCCCTTAAAAACGTAGAGATATTTTTATTTATTCTATTTTTCTAAAATATAACATTTTTATGATTACAGTTTATGTTTGTACTGAAACCTAAGAAATATGGACCACCGGGCGCAGCTGAATGGGAAATCGCTCAACCTCAAATACTACCACGACCAGTCTTAGCCTCTAATAACTATTGAATAGTATTTACATATTTACGAAAAATATTAATAGTCGATTTAGTAATATAATAAATCTAAAATATTGTCGTTGAACTAATGATGACGAACTCCTACTTATGTACAGAACGTATGAAGCAAAGGAAAAAGAATAAAACTGTGACATCACCTTTCAGTAGCTTTTTTTTTATTTATATAAAGTAATTGACCATTATTCAACACTGTCTCTAAACCAATTAAATAATATGATTATATTATATTATATAATATTTCGAAATGCGTACCAAAGTTAGGAGTTAGAAAAATATTATCATTATATTTATCTACGGCGTTAAGTTACGCCACTCAACACGCAAACACTCAGAGGCATTGCGTGATATGGAGTGTGGAATGTCTTCACACTAGGTTCCCTATGCCTGCCTGTGAAGCTAAAAAAAGATTAATAGAAAAATATCGGTATATCGGGATTGACATTACAGTGTAATAAATCTTTTTGTTAAAACGAGTCATTTATATAGTTTCTATTTTGAAGTATTACAAAGTAGTATGAAAATAATATAATATCAAAATAATAACTATTCCTCCATTCTCTTCCTCTTTGTTTCTTTCTTTTCCTCTCTTCGTCTAGATATTGAAACTTATGACTTCTTTACTCTTCTCATAGTTGTGTTCCTTTTGTACAGTTTTTAATTTGTACAAAAATCTTCTAATATTAGAATAATAAAAAATATTATTTTATATTAAATTTAGTATAAGATGTACCTAAGTTAGTAAAGTACAATATAATATTATTACGGTAATAAAAGCTAATTTATCATTTTAAAAAGCAAAATAATAAATGAACTAATTTTATGATTCCCACTCGGGGGAATGAATTATTATTTAATATTTTCAATATTTCACACTGGTACCAAGATAAAAACGCGGTGTTGAATTCTGCCACTCGCAATGCCTTAAAAATTCGGCGAAAAGTGCGGATAGTTTCTTACCACTAGGTTTCCTCTGCCTATCCTGCCAAACGCGGGATTCGGCAGCGTGAAGCTGACAAAAAATGGCGTGTTAAAGTTTTCATACAGCGAAACGTCGTTATCGCAAAAAAAAAATAATAGTGATTTTCAAGACAATTTGCATTAAATAATAACATTGTGATAATTTTTCTTACTAAAGCAGCTAAAAAATATTTATTATTTTAAGTTAAGAATATATTTTTGTATTTATTGATAATCAGTATTGTTATAATTTTGTAAATGTGTAGAATAAATGTTATTTATTTATATAACGATACTTTTTTAATTATATTCGTAAACTGCGGCGGCGTTGAGTTCCGCCAGTTCAGCGCAAAATGGGCGATGGAAGTGTCTTGGGAATGCAATGTCTAAACACTAGGTACCCAGGTTCCCTATCCCTACCCGGCTTTGTTCGGGATACAACGTAAAACTACTAAAAAAAAATTGGAAATCTTTAAAGAAAGATTTCATATGTGAAATAAAATTTAGCAACCATACTTTATGCGACTCAGTTAGCAAAGAAATGTTATAATTAATAATTATTATTATAAATAATTTATTAGGTTTTATCATTATAGTAGAGTATGTAATCGGAGTTTAATTAAATGAGGATTTTCCTTAAAGGTCATCAAAACAACTGCTGTATACGCGTTTGGGAGATAGCATCAATGTAAATGCTAACCATAACGCATTTAGATATATATTTATAGAAAATTATTTATAGGAAATATAAGAAGATATATGAGAAAAAAAAACAATGATTTTTTTCTTTAAAAAAACAATATTTTTTGTCTGTTACTCTGTGTACGCGTTTAAAAAGTCGCAAGCGGGTCGCTAGTTAATAATTTACAATCGTTTAAAAACGATTGAACCTGAAATGTTGTCCTATACAATTTAGGTTTATAAATCCTAAGATATCTTCTGCTCCGAGGCCGTAGTGACAAAGCTATATTCTGATTTGATGGAACTATTTAAATATTTCCATTTCCTCGCTAAGATATCAAAACAAAGCGCGGCGTTGAGTTCCGCCAATCAACACGCAATGTCTCCAGAATTCGGCGGAAAGTGAGGAACGGAGCGTCTTAACACTCGATAGGGGATCGAACCCTCAAACATTCGCGTTTACAGTCACGAATTTGTGCCACTGCACCACTACTGGCCTGTGTATTAAATATTCAATCAATCAATCAAAAACACTTTATTGCACAAAGAAAATACAATTAAAGTAGTTTAGATACAGTGCATAGGCGGCCATATCACTATAAGTGATTTCTTTCAGGCAACCTTTTTTTTTAACAAAAACTAATAATACAATACAATTGGTGGCGGTTAACTTTGCATAAAGATATTTTGTAATTTATTATATCAAACATATAAACATACGCTATTCATATATAAATACATACATACATAAATACACACATAGATACCATATATACATTCATATAGAGATACAATACTGGACTTACACATATATATATATATATATATATATATATATATATATATATATTCACAAAACAGATACAAAGATTATAGCGATAGGTAGTACTCCTTAAGACGGCGCTTAAAGATACCAACTGATGTTGACTGCCTGATGCACCGGGGTAGCTCGTTCCATAATTTCACCGTTTTTACGGTGAATGATTAGTGGAACGGACATAGTGGAACCTCCAATACGTTGTCATATCTTGAACGGAGATTGAAAGACTGAGAGTTTCCTTTCCTGGGCTCCCAGGAAAGTGAATCTTTGTTTGAGGTATGAAGGAGTTAAAGGAAGATACAAGATAGAGTATAAAAGGATAAGTGCATGATAATTGCGTCGATGCTTGATGGTCAACCATTTAAGTTGAACTCGATGTTGAGTAATATGGTCATACTTCCGCAATCCAAAAATGAACCTAATTATTACATTTTGAAGACGTACGAGTTTATTTAGTAATCGCTGTGACAAATCTAGGTAACAGAAATCTGCGTAATCCAGAATGGGAAAGAGAATAGATTGAGCTAAAGATATTTTGATTTTAAGCGGCAATAAATTTTTCCATCTCTTTACCCTCAAAAGCTTTTTGACTTAACTCTGCTATTTGAGGAACCCATGTCAAAGAACTATCCATCCTGATACCCAGATTCCTCACGCAAGTACCAAACTCCATCTTGCAATCATCAAGCATTACGGAAGGAAGTAGGGAGTAGTCAATTTTGGAGAGTTGCTTTTAGTTACCGAGGATGCACAGCTGAGACTTGGTAGGATTTATCGACAGACCAAATGATTTGCTCCAGGTACTAATAATATTTAAGTTAAAATTGACATGCCGTATAGCATCAGCAATATCATCGACTGCAGTATCCCAAGCCGGTTCAGATCCTGCAAAAAACGATCGTTGTCGAAGTTCTTGAAGGTTCTACGCATCACGACTGTTGGTTTTTGTTTTGGCGTGCGAATTTTATATAAGAGGTATATAAGATCGTGGTACGAAAAAGCTTCTGCTCCCAGTTGTCCTTGCGTATCGTCTACTCTATCAGTAGACGATACTATTATTAAATCCAGTAAAGGAGGAGGGCAGTGTGGAAAAAAGTGAGTAGGATTGGAAGGAAGTATATCTAAATTGACAACTGCTTTGTACGCCAATAATTTTTTAGCAGACAGGTGTTGAAATCACCCATTAATATAACGTGATCCGCATCTGGCACGTGATTTTCCAGTAATTCTTCAAATGTCTCGAAGTAATTAATTTGAGATGAGGGACTATAAAATACTCCGAGTAGCAGTTTTAAAGTACAAAAAAGTACTCGGATAAATAAATGTTCAGATGTTCTTGAGTACGGTAATAGCGACTAAAAGGAATATGATTACGCATATAAATAGGAACACCTCCACCACCCTTTTCAGTTCTGTCCTTGCGTATTAAGTGAAACCCTGGCAATGCAAACGATGTCGATGGTAAACATGGTTTTAAGAACGTTTCCGAGACCAGGATCGAATGGATATTCGTTACTTCAAATGAACTGAGTAAATCGGGATAATGGGTAGGTATGCTCTGTGCATTAATATGTACGACATAAAAAAAAATTCCCATGGTTTTCAAAAGTTGTATTTGACGCTGAATTAAGTGACAAGGACATACTCTGAAAACTATCATCTAAACTACATTGAGAAAAAATGTCGTCATGTGAGTCATCACATTCAGAATTATGTCCAATATACATGGCAGCAATATATATAATAGCAAATAATCATGAAAATTATCATGAAAATTATCAAACAAATTACTAATATATAAATAAACTTATTGTAATTTAAGTAATGATCAAATAATAATATATAATGTATATAATTATAATAGATAATAATAAATACAAGCAATATAAAAATATCTATGAATATTAAAATATATGTATATCTAATACTATAAAAACGTTTATGCATCGCTTCCCGCCAGCATAACATCCCATGTTAATTGAAGTAAGAAGTAAATAAATGAATAAGTTATATATGATAAATAACATAATAACAATATGTGTGATAATGTAGCTTAAATATGTAAACTAAACATATTATCATTACAGCACTGTTATTTCCACATAATATGACATTAAAAGTTAAAAATTACATGAAAAGGAATGAGATTTGCAATATATGTTTACTGTCAACTGTCACATATGTTAAATGTTTAGTTTTCTTCTTAGAGACAAATAAAGAAAGATTGCATATTATACTATTTGTAAACAAAAAGATAAAAGTTTATACTAGTTTGCATGACAAGAATACAAATATAATTAAAATACAAAGAGATTAAGCATAAGTTACAATAAAATTAAACAATAAAATAATATAAGCTAATATATTATATAAATAAAACAATTTTATATGAGAAACTGAATTAACTTAAATACATCTTGTATTTAAGTTAATTCATAAATCTTACAATTAAACTAATGAATAAATAACTAATAAAGTTACTTTTTAATTTGTTTTTTTGTACGTGGGACTTAAGTTGTTTTATTTATTTTGGGAGTCAGTAGCCGTCATTGTCCCTGGTGAAATGTGTGGTGGCCTAATCTCAGAGACACTAGAGATCTTTTTTAACTCAACATCTGAGCTTATAACATTAATAACACTGTCTTTAGTCCAACACTTAGATATCCCAATTTTTTGTCTAGCCGCTAGGAACGCTTCATCTCTGGGTTTTGTCAAGAATTCAGACAAAGTATTCTTAAGATTAGTTTTAGTAAACGAAACTTTATTTCTGGAATTGAGATCTTTGAACTTAACAAGTATGGCTCATGTCCTATTAGAGGAAGAAGTTCCCAACCGGTGGCATCTGCTCACATCATTAACAGACAGATCAGATATTTTCAGATGTTCAGACAGTACCTGGATGACTGTAGCAGATGTATTTTCTTTCTTATCCTCCGCTACCCCAAGGACTAAAAGAATCTCTCTTCTACTGCGCATTTCAAACTGATTATATTGTTTGGACAACAGTTGTACCTGCATTTGAAGACCTTCAAGTGCAGACATTATAAATGATTGTGTTGCCAAGTGAGAAGTTGGACTTGTAGCTGGTATACTACTAGTACAAGAATTTAAATTTTGTTGGAATTCAGTCATTTTGCTGTTAAATTTGAGTGCTTTATTGAGTTCATAATAATAATATTCTATAGAATTGAGTACTCACAGATCAGTCACCACAATCAATGTCACAATCAGAGTAATGCTTATGTTATATATCTTGAAGAATGGATGTATTGCTGGCAGGTTAGTTAGCTTCTAATTCATTGTTTTACTTTTAATAAACATGTATTTATAACTTTTACAAAAATATTAAATAGAGAGCTCACAAAAAGACTTTAACTTTTTTTGCGCCTATCGCCAGACAGATATTATTATATTCTTAAAATACTTCTAAGATATTATTATTAGAAATAAATGAAGAATAGATAAAATTTAAAAAATAAATTCGTTCTAATTACGATATTAGATGACATATCTGCGTAGGGTTGTTCCAAAATATTTTTATAATAAATGTAACTTTTATATATAACGAGGATTCGTAGTCCAAGGGCACAAGGATGTAACTGTAAGGTCGATGGTCGTGGGTGCGATCCTCATTCGAGAGAAAGAATTATTATTTATTAATATTTTTATTAAAACACTCCGAATGTTGGGAACGGAACATTGGGGAACGGAGTATTTTAAAACTATTCCATCTTTAGATTTCTTCTTTATTTTTATTAATGGAACAACGAAAGTGATTGTCAGAAATGTAATTTATTTTAATTTTTCATAAAAATATATCTCATTGGTTTTTCTGCAGACACACCCATTTCATTCATAATACATATTAAACGTCCAAAAATAACTTATCGCACATACATATTATAATTTTATCAATCGACCCCTACTAAGAATAGTGATAAGGAATCAAAGAAGTAAAATAAATGAAATAAAGACTGATTTTTAAAGAAACTACGGAGTACGATTTTTAAAATTCTTATTCCTAAAAGTTTTTTTTTCAAAAAAAAAGCTGCTTCCCGCTGTATCCTGCACACAGCAGGGTAGGTAGAGGGAACCTAGTGTTAAGACACTGCGTTCCCCACTTTCTGCCGGATTCTGAAGGCATTGAGTGGCAGAACTCAACGCCACGCTTTGCCTCGACACCAGAGCGAAGAAATGGAAATATAGACGTAAATAAATATTTCACTTCCTCGAATGGGACCCACAACCGACGCGGCTTTGTTTACATTTTCAACAATATTTGAATTGTAATGACACCATAGATCTGAACAATTTGGACTTATGAGTCCCAATTTCTTTTTGATTTAGATTAACATTATACATTTTACTTAAACCTATTTTTATTCATTATCAATATATAATTGAGGCCAGTCGTGGCGAAGGGGCACAGGCCTATGATAATGAAATTTCTTAATATTTTAATTTCTTCGCTCTGGTCACGAGCCAACGCGCTAATCCTGAATTCTGCGGAAAGTGGGAAGAGTGTCTTACCACTAGGTTCCCTCTGCTTACCCTTCTACATCTGGAACTTGAAAAAAATTATAAATAATATTACGTCATTGTTCATGATTATTTTATTAATATAACATAACATAGAACATATATCTGATGCAATATTACAAATAAAATATTGACGTCATACAAAATTGATAATATTAACTATTATTGCTATTAAAAAAAAATCTTTTATAAAAATATATTATCTTTGGAATTAGAAACATTTTGTTTTTATTGTTAGATGTAGATCGATAATACATACTTATCTAATAAGGGGACCATTCATCTCCAATATTTTATCATACCATTGTACGGCGGTCACTGACACCTCTACCATTATCTTATTAGAAACCAACGCTAGGATTGAATCAGTATTTGTTGGACTTTGTACTATTATGAAGGAGTGATTACTATTTCCCACGGTGTTTTCAAGCCTGTATCACATTTGGGGAGGGAGGGAGAATTTAGGCGGAAAGTGGAGAGTGGAGTGTCTTTGAACTACGTTGTCTCTGAAAATAAAATCTTCTTCTTGGTCTTGCATTATGGGGTCCATGCTTCGCGCGACGATGAATATCTAGCAAAATATTCAGAAAATAAGGAACAGAGTGTTTTAACACTATATTACTATCCTACTACCGTCTGCCTACTTTTTTATATGAGAAAAAAAGTGTAAATTTAAAAAAAAAAAAAATTTTAATTGATTACCTTATAAGAACGGTCACGCCCTCGATGGCAGCGAATCACCCTTGTCGAACGTTATAGACGCATGCTCTTATCTTTTAATATCATAAACTCAGTTTAGAGTTACAATATATATATATATATATAATGTATATATAATAAAACTGTAAAAGGGTCTGTGTATTGAATATGAACTAAAAAAAATACTTCTAATTCTTTTTTTTTATGGAAAAAACACAAGNGTTTCCTAAAAGTTTTATTATATATATATATATATATATATATATATATAATAAAACTGTAAAAGGGTCTGTATAATTCTTTTTTTTTATGGAAAAAACACAAGGCAAAAGAGCGTTCGGGTCACCTGATGGTGACCATCGCCGCCCACGACCCCGTGCAACACCAGAGGAGCTACAGGGTGCGTTGCCGGCCTTTGAGGTGGAGATAGACGCGCTTGTTGAAGGTACCCATATTGTACCGACCCGGAATACTGCCGCGGGTAGGCCATTCCACAATTCGGTGGCGCGTGGAAGGAAATTTCTACGAAACGTACTCAGTTGTTTTTATAAGTTTCATTAAGTTTTTTGACCCACAGCGCTTCACTGTAAAGTTCAAACTGTAAATATTGTTTTGCTTCTTAAAATAAATATTATAAAAGAAGTGAGATTAAAAACACTACTAAAGTACAAGTAGTAAATATAAATATTGTTTATATATAAAGTTTTGTAACACGTCATATCATTGAACAATTATGTATGGAATATCCTCTACAAAAATTATATATAGCATTGCTTACTTGCTTCTTTACAAGTTTACTAGTAAAATATACTAACACTGAAAAAAAACCTCTATAGGAATATATCTATTCAAGGCTAAAATTCACCCCCCAGAAAATTACTCTAGTTACCATGTCTTTATCCCCAATTCAAATATCAATCCCCATCAGGGGTATAAATTATTTTCCTTTCTTCGTTCATTAAAAAAGAGAACGTACGGCGTCGATCTCCGCTTCTCAACTCGCAATATCTCGAAAATTAGGTCATCTTAACGTAAAAACATACAATAATTAATCATAAAAATGACCAGGCTAATCGGACACAAGCGTGTGACAGTAAACGCGACAAGTTGAGGGTTCGATTCCCATTCGACGAAATGAAATATTTAATATTTATATTTCTTCGCTATCTTCTCCTCTGCCTATCCTAGTACATGCGTGATAGAACGAGAAATCGAAAAAAAACAGATAAAAAAAATCTTTTTAATCTATGCACGTACATCATAGCGTATGCAGTATACATTTCCTATTTACAATATACAAGAATCATTATAATCGGTTCAGATTTTTCTTCTTATCATATGACCCTATGAAGTTACATATATATAAATATATAGATAGATACATATAAATATATTTATATATAGATATATAACGCGTCTATTTTATTTAGTACTATTTCAAACGTCGCCGAGTAAAGTTCGAAGTGGCTGTGGAAACTGAGAAGATGTCGCGAGAGGCGTCAATGCAGATCATAAAAAAAATTGTCATCGATGTGCTTTTGATTGGCATTCGTAAGTAGTTTTTTGTATTGTTTAATTAATTTATATTTTATTTTAATTTTTTTATTTATTAGAAAATTTAATATATTTTAAATAAACAATATTTTATATTTTGTAACGATTTATGAATAATCTTATTGTGAAAGGACGGATGGCTCAGTGAAAGTTTTATCCTAGATTGAGGAGTAGTGCATTTTAATATAGGTTTATTTTATTTTTAAAATATTTATTTCTTTTTTATGAAGCCGTTTGTGGCACAGTGACACAAGCGTGTGACTGTAAGCGCGACAGACTATGGGTTCGATTCTCACCTGAAAAAATTAAGTATTCAATATTTTCATTTCCGAGGCCAAGTGCGGCGTTGAGTTTCACAGTCACTACTTTACACGCAATGTATTCAGAATTCAACGGAAACTGGAGAACGGAAGTATCTTAATGGGAACAAAGTATCGTAACAATAGGTCTCCGGGTTCCCTCTGCAACGTGCAGGATACACCATGAAGTAAAATAAAATTATTTACTTAATGCCGTTATGACTTGAACTTCAATAAGAGGTTCATTCATTTCAAACGTTTAATTAAAGTTTATTTACTTATGATTCATGAAGTTACATGACCGTTAAATTAAGCTGACAATTATAAATATTACCGTTTTACTTACTGGAAAAAAATATAATTACACCTACATTATATAATCTTTACTAATTTGTTTAGTAGGTATATTATATTCATTTTTATCACCTTCCGCTGTATCCCGCACAGAGGGTAGCCAATGGGAATATAATAGACACTTCGTTTCGCACTTTCTGCTGAATATTTTTTTTTTAAAGGTCAATCTAATTTTATGTTAGAAAGAAGGTTAGAAATATAGCAAAAATAAAAAAATATAGAACTAATCAATTTATATGTGTATCTGTAGTCAGTTTAAAAATTTAGTATTTAATATTTATAACAAACGATTTTTTAAAAAAACAATTTCAACAATATTTACGTTCTCCTAACATATTCCTCGTCTAGAAATATTATTACTTTTAGACCTGTAGTTGAACTATGAAACTACTAAGATTATAATTATGATAACTATAGAAAATTCTAAGCAACACATACCTATATAAATTCCGTCATGGCGCAGCGCCACAGACTCTCAAATCTCAATGTAAGCACGTTGGTTGTAGTTTCTATTCCAACTCGTGGGAAGGAATTTATTTTCATTTCCTCGCTCTAGTAAGAAGACTAAGCGCGGCGTTAAGTTCCACCACTTGGCTTACAATGCTTCGAAAATTGGGCAGGAAGTATTGAATGTTCCCTACATTAGGTTCCCTCTATCTATCCTGTTATATGCGGGAAACAGCGTGATGAAACAAAATCTATAGAAATTAATGAGAAATATTTCATCATCCTTCTTATTAAATATGAGTATGTTTATTTTCTAATAGCAGTAGAAATCTAAGTTATCTTTCATTTTATATATCACTTAAGTGCAACCGGTTCCTCGGTTTTAATTAATTATGAGAATTTTCAATGGGAAAATTATTTTATATTCTAATTTATTTGTATTTAACACATATATATATTATAACATAAATTTTATTTATGATATAAGTATTGTATAAGGAAAGACTTGAACCTACAATCACCGCTTTAACACATCTAATTTCTCCTAAATAATATTTTATAGAAGCTGTATGAAATGAGAGGTCGTGGTAGCGCAGTGCGTGTAATGGCGTCGGACGTTGAATTCCACTTAGTGTCTCAAAAATTCGGCAAAAAGTAGAGAAATGGAATGTTAAGCTTACCATTACATTCTCCTCACTACCCTGCCATATGTAATATATAGGATGAATCTATTAAGAAGAAATCTAATTTTTCTCTTTTTTATTTCAGTACTATTTGGCTTATACGCGACAGTAGGGATATGGGTGCCATTCAAAAGGGGATTTTTCTGTGGCGACGAAAGTCTCATGTATCCGTACCGAGATGACACAGTTTCAACGCCAATGCTTAAATCGTATGGTCTAATACTGCCTGCATTAGCGGTGAGTTGTACTAAATATATAAATATTTATTATTTGTTGGTTTAAATGTTTATACTTAACCATCGTTTATCATGTAGTGTCCGTAAATATTAGTGGAGTGTAGAGAAAGAAGTATTTTTAATTTGTGTATGTACATTCCTCTTCTTAGTATTTTTTTTTCATAATTCTTCCTTATTAATATTATCGTAGAATCTCCGATATAAGATTTATAATATTTTGGTGGGGTGGGCAGGGGGAACCTAATGCTAAGATACTGGGTACTCTGTTCCTCATTTTCTGCCGAATTCTGTATACATTGAGTGTAGAGTACTCAACGTTACGTTTTGCCTTGGCACCAACGCTAAGAAATAAATATACTAAATATTTCATTTCGTCGAGTGGGAATCGAACCCACCACTTATTGCGTTCAAAATCACAAAGTTGAGCTCCTGCGTCTCGACTGTCCTAATAATATACAATATTTACAATATTAATATGAAAATATTCTACAATATTTTAAAACCCTATAATTTATTACCTACAATTTACTTTGATATCACTTGTGCATGCACGATGTAAATCAACACCTGTAGCTGGTACACCAATCACCATTTATATTACCTATATATAATGCCTATATATAATACGATTTACATCATTCTTAGAAGTATTACTGGAAAATTCGAAAATAAATAAAGAAATAAATAAAAACTATTATAAATGCTAGTATAAACATTTATTTTATTACTTAAGGAAAAATATATATATACAATATGTACGAAACTAATACCAGGAAAAAGACGTTATCCTAAAAAAATATTTGACAGTAAATACGACAGGTAGTAAGTTCGATTTTCACTCGTGGAAATTAAATATTTGACGTTTTCATTTCTCCGGTCTGGTGTTGGTGATGAAAGTTGAGAGTGAAATGTCCCAACACTAAGCTCCCTCTGCCTACTGCGGAACAAATGAAGCTAAAGAAAGATAATATATTAATTCAATATTCTTTATTTACAGTTCCTCATCTGTGAATACGTATTACTTCGAAAAGAAGATAACTATTTACAATTTTTTAAATGGCGTATTCCGGCGTGGCTGCGAGGTTTTTATCTTGTACTGGTGTCATTTTCCGCTGGTACCTGCTTTATGGAGCTCACTACTAATATTACTAAGAATATTATTGGCAGACCGAGACCACATTTCTTTAACGTAAGTATTAGGTTTTTTTTATTCTAAAATACGCTGGCGTTTCACCGGAACTCAACGCCGCACATTGCCTCGACACCAGAGCGAATAAATGAAAATATTAAATAGTTAATTTCTTCGAGTGAGAATAGAACTCACAACCAATTGCATTTAAAGTCACCCGAACCCTTGCACCAGTCGTGACTTAGAGGCATTAGGATATGAGAAACGTTTACACAACAAATAATATTAATATTTAATCCGGAAACAAAAACAATATTGAATAAGATTAATAATTATTACTATTCATCATAAACTTATCCACAAGTTATCAGGGAGTATGCGGAAATTAAAAATATATCTTAAACTAAAATAATCATTTCCTTTCATAATACTGATGACGAGATCTTATTATCGACTTCTGTCATAGTAACATTGGAATCGGGTAGAGTCGATCTATGTACGAATGTACGTAATTTTCGGACTTTAGATAACAACTATCAAATGTAACTAGGTGTCAAGGCAATTATATATTATTAGTTAAATATATAAAAAAGAATTAATATTAAGAATTAATTATTATTTTATTAAAATTATATAAATTATATGATAAAATATTAAGTCGTTGTTCTTTTAATGAATTAGAGTGACAGCGTGTGTCCGTAAACACTATCATTTTAGATCCCACGTGGGAATAATTATTTTCCATCAACAGCACAACTCAACACACAATATCTTGAATTCGTGCGGAAAACAAAATACAGAATGGGGTAATGTGGAAGTCAGAAGGAAACGCCTTCTGACTTCCCTCGTTTCATGGGCGTAAGAATAGAGGAGGCTGGACGGTCCGTGCCTATCCTAGAGTAGTTACAGAAGTTTTTTGAAAACACTGAAACTTTTATATGAACAAATCTGAACTTAAGATCCGAAAGGGAAAATAATAGTAGACTAGAGGATTAAATAACCCAATATTTTTTTACACTAAAAAACTAAAAATTAACACTTACTTTTCAGTTATGCAAGCCATCTATAGATTGCAGCTTACCCCAGTTCACTAGCCGGTATATAGAGGCCGATGAATACACATGTTTGGGAGAAAACGTCGAGAAGATTTCTGATGTAAATTTATCATTTGTTAGTGGACACTCCACTTGGGCTGCGTTCACGATGATATATTTGGCTGTAAGTTATTTTTTTCTACGTTTCTTAGTTTTTAGTAGCAAATTTCGTCATTTATTGAAATTAATATCCGCTATAAACGTAAAAAGAAATATTAGTCTGATGAAATTTGGAGTGTAACCTGTAAGTTTTTTGGAAGGTGTAAGCTAAAATTACCAGAAGATTCCTCCAAATTCTTCTGAAAACGCCAAGAATACTATTTTATATAATTAGTGTAGAGATATGAGCACAGACGTTGCAGGTTACAACAAAATTTGTAACCATTTGAGATTAGTGATGTATAGTGATCGGCCCGTGGTCAGCTAGCTACACCTCTGACCACAGACCACTGTAAAATGTTCGAAGACCGCGAAAAGCAAAGAAACTTATTTTTGCTACGATATTGAGGCCATTCCTGGCGCAGCAGAACAAGCGTGTAAATGCAAGAAACTGTGAGTAAGATCCCCACTCAAAAAAATGAAATATATTTTCGCTCCTGCAACGGCGTTGAGTAATTCCACCAATCCACACGCAATGCCTTCATAATTCGACGGAAAGTGGCAAACGAAGTGTTTTAACACTTACGTACCACTACGGTAGGTAGACTACCCTGCTAAATACGGCTGAGAAAAATACCTATTAATACACTCTATTAAACATTCTTTCATAATTTCAGCTCTATCTAGAAAAGCGTGTAACATACCAAGGTACTCGGGTCCTCCGCCATTCCCTACAATATGCGGCAGTCATGCTGAGCTGGTTCACCGCTCTGTCGAGAGTGTCAGATTACAAGCACCACTGGAGTGACGTCCTCGTTGGGTACCTACTCGGCCTCGTGTTTGCTGTGATTGTGGTACGTTGGATTTATGGTGTTTTCTTTTCTAGCTTCATTTATTAGGGAACGCGCGGCGTTAAGCCTCGCCACGTAATTGTAATTGGCGGAAGTTGGGGAAAGGATTATCTTAACACTTCGCCGCTGTTATTTCCAGTTGTATTGCGTTTGTCCAATTAACTTAAATTAAACATTTTTATGGTAAAGTTTGGAAAGAAAAATTAGTTAAAGTTTGTAGATATTTTCTGAGGGGGGGCCTTAATTTTTCGACGAATTTTTGGCGAAAAAATTAAAAAATAATTATCTTTTCTCTATATGGTGCTTGCAGTTTAGAAATCTACACCAGAAATATTTTATTATTTGGAGTGTGTATATATTTTATTTTTACATTAATAAATTAAAATGTCTATAAATTTATGCATATTTTATTTTGCAGTGGACCTGGGGCACAGATATTTTAGAAGTTAAGAAGAAACACAAGCCGATAACTCAACAAGACACTTCTGTTCCAATGCAGCAAATGGCTCTACCCGCCTAATTTATATTTTAAATTAATAGAGTATTTAATTATGTAAATAGTTTATATATTAGTATTATCACGCTGAATCCCACGTGTAGCAGGAAAAGCATGGGAAGCCTAATGTTAAGACCCTCCGCTCTCCATTTTCTGCCGAATTCTAGAGGTGTAGTGTTTTGAGTTGCGGAACTCAACGCCACCCTTTGTCTCGAGACCAAAGCGAGGAAAAGAAATTATTAAATATTTCATTTTCTCGAGTGGATATTGAACCCACAATTTGTCACGTTTACAGTCATACCATAGTTTATATATTTTAAGATAGTTTGTAGTGTAATTGTAATTTTTAGGGCAAAAAATAGTTCTGGCAAATTAAACAACAAGTAAAAAGGATCTCATAAAATGTAATAATGGTTTTAATATTTGTATATATTTAGTTTTGCGCCTGACAATAATTTATAGCAATTTATGCTTAGGTTGAAAATAATAACAATTTTCTTTACTATCTATTAGTGAAAACCGCATTAAAAGGAATCAACTGCGTAGGAAGGTAAAATATTTGTATGTACATAAAAATAAAAAGAATTGGTATATTTATTTGTTTTATTTTTTAAATATAAGTGCAATTTATATATAAAATGCATAGTAACTGTATAGTTCTGAACTCAATTCCCAATCGGGAATTATTACTCACTAAGTGTAACTTACTGAAGTAAGTAACACTTGGTGACTTAACCTTAAACTTAAAGTGAAGAAGAACAGTGAACCTTTATCTAACCAGACCAAATAGAATTCTATAATTCAGAGAAAAAAATGGAGAAGCTACTTGCTGAATGGGGAACACAACGACGTACTGAACGAGGACTACTTGATTCTTCCAAGTGGGAATCGAACTCACCACCATCGCGCTTACATTCAAACGCTGTGCTGCTACGACCACCACTGCGTACACAAACATTCCTCTAAATATAACTATTTAGAACCTACAGCCATTACACACTAACAGGTCCTAGCAACTGAGCCGCACCGACTAGCAGCTACATTTCACTATACAATTATAATTTCCATAGACAACCTGCGATGCTGACCGTAGATGACTTTGTCGATTTTACAATTGTTTTAAATTAAACTTTATTTAATATGAAATAGAATTCGAAATACCATCACATGTTAACTTAAGGTTCTATATTAGAGGATGTCGTAGATTGTGGCTGCCAATGGAATATATACTCTATTATTTAAATAATAGGTTTTAAATTTGTTTATAAGCAGAGTTTACTTTCGCCAGAAGGCGATTTGGCTCGGAATGCCCGATGTACTGGCCGCTTCTTCGCTACCTTTTGTTTGTCATAGACTAGTTTTATCTTAGGTACTAAATTGATTTTTTTCTGTTTTTGGTTTTTTGGGATGTGGGTATGGATTTGGTGGTACTTTAGTGTGATTTATGTAATTGATATATTTCATTTTAAGTTTTAGTTTTAATTCATTGTTTAATCACATTTATAAAAACCGCCATTCCTTTTTTTATTAGTACTGCAAAAAAATATATATATAACAGCGTAACTCTACTATAAGTAAAATGATAATTTATTTATTCAACTGCCAGACAGCATATGATATATAAACTATAAATGTAACATTATACATTTTTAATTTCCCGCCCTTACTTAAACTATATTACCACTTTGTTTGACCCAAATAATTTTGAAATTAAAATCAGACATCCGTTCTATCTACAAATGATATTTTCTGCGGAGCTTTCGCACGGTATTTTTCTTTTCGGCTTCACGCTCTATCCCTCACAAAGCAGGGTAGGCAGAGGGAACCTCGTGTTAAGACANTTTCCATAGACAACCTGCGATGCTGACCGTAGATGACTTTGTCGATTTTACAATTGTTTTAAATTAAACTTTATTTAATATGAAATAGAATTCGAAATACCATCACATGTTAACTTAAGGTTCTATATTAGAGGATGTCGTAGATTGTGGCTGCCAATGGAATATATACTCTATTATTTAAATAATAGGTTTTAAATTTGTTTATAAGCAGAGTTTACTTTCGCCAGAAGGCGATTTGGCTCGGAATGCCCGATGTACTGGCCGCTTCTTCGCTACCTTTTGTTTGTCATAGACTAGTTTTATCTTAGGCACTAAATTGTTTTTTTTTTCTGTTTTTGGTTTTTTGGGATGGGGGTATGGATTTGGTGGTACTTTAGTGTGATTTTTGTGATTGATATATTTCATTTTAAGTTTTGGTTTTAATTCATTGTTTTATCACATTTATAAAAACCGCCATTCCTTTTTTTATTACTACTGCAAAAAAAAAAAATATATAACACCGTAACACTACTATAAATAAAATGATAATTTATTTATTCAACTGCCAGACAGCAAATGATATATAAACTATTAATGTAATATTATACATTTTTAATTTACCGCCCTTACTAAAACTATATTACCACTTTGTTAGGCCCAAATAATTTTGAAATTAAAATAAGACATCCGTTCTATCTACAAATAATATTTTCTGCGGAGCTTTTGCACGGTATTTTCTTTTTCTATCCCTCACAAAGCAGGGTAGGCAGAGGGAACCTCGTGTTAAGACACTCCGTCCCCCATTTTCTGCTAAATTCGTTGCCAAAGCATTGCGTGTTGAAAAGCGACACAGATATGCACGCTTAAAATCAATTAAAAAAAATATAAATTAAAAAACAAAATTTCTCCAATTCTACCAAAAAAAAGTAAAAATCAAGAGACAAATCCTTAAAGGCATTAAATCACCATCACATCTATGTCACCGACGCGATGCAGACCGTAAACAATCGCGGGCAGTTCCTGTCCGACCGTCGCGGGGGACGCACGTCTCTAATGTCAATGAAATACCGTTTTAACTTTAAGTTTTTGGTTCCGTTAGTGCAATTGTTCTGTGTATTTAGATTGGCAGGTTGTGATATTGTGGAGATAGCTATGTAGATGTTGATGTAAGTTGAATAACAGTTAAGTTAAAGACGCTTCTAGTTCGTATTCCGTGATTCTTATAAGAAAATGAGTGATATTTGCTTTTAAATATCCAAACTGTATGAAAACAAGTCAAAAAGATCTAATAAATGAGCCGTTTTGCTTTAAAAATATAAGGTAAATTGTATTTTTTAATTTAAAAACTAAATATAACATAACCTTCGACATGAGGTTGTGAATTAAAATAACATTTGTACAAAACTGCCACAAAAACCTGTTTAAGTATTTCACGTGAGCAATTCACAATTCTGTAATAGAGCAACACTTTTATTAGAGTTATTTACATATAAAAGTATTTTAAATACCTACCTAATGTTTAAATAACAAGAATATATATTAATTTATATACTTAATATTAAACTCTACCATGATGATATAAGCCATATTTATATTTAAAATTGATATAAATAATATAGATTTACATTGTATTATTGCTTACAACAGGAAAAACAGAAAACAATCCAGTGCTAATATCACTATTCTTTGCTTAAAAAATAAAAAAATTAAATCAGCTTCACGCTGTATCCCGACTGTAAACACGACACTCGAAGAAATGAAATATTTACAATTTTTTTTTCACAATGCTCACAAGGCTCAGTTCCATCACTCAACATGCAATGCCTGCAGAATTCAGTGGCCTTAATGGAGACGGAGTGTCTTTGCTCTATGTTCCCAGTACCCTCCCGGATACAAAATGTTTTAAACTTTAAACGTTCTAAGTTGGGAAATAAAACAAGAACAGTCACGCTTTCACACAGCCATGAGAAATGGCTACGTACAATTTAAACGAAAGTGTTTATTACGCTATATATTATATACTAAATATGTATTTTGCATACGTATATTGAAGTATAATTTAAATACATATAAAATAATAATGTGAGTAAATAATATTTTTTTATCAAAAAGTATTGTATGACAGAAGTGTAAAATAATTACTGGGAAAACATTTTTAATTTTTTTTTTATTCTCTAGCTTCACGCTGGTTCCCGAACATAAATAATTATGCAGAAGGAACCCAGTGTTAAGACACTATTAAGAAACTTTCGTCCCCTACTACCTCCTCGAATGGGAATCTCTTAAAACTTTATCATAAAATTATATAAGTATTAAGTTTTTTGTTTTTACACATTTTAATCAAATATGTATGTTTAATTATAAATATTTTTATCATTAGACAGGCAACGTTTTATACACATATCAAGTTATCTTTGTATTTATTCATATTTTGCAAAGAAAAAAAATGTAAAAAAAAAACAACTTATTAGAAATTAAACTACAGCTATTGCAGTCCATTGTGTGTATTTTATAAGTTATAATTATTAACGAGTTCCTGACTGAGTGCGTATATAAGTTATGGCACCATAAGGTAATACTACTATAAAAAAAGCTTTTTCCCATATTTATGACTTATACAACTCAATTATATTATTAATAGATAAATATTGTATATTTCAAAAATTAATGAATACTTATTTTTGTGTGCAGTTAACTGTATATTTCATATTTTGTTTCTAATAAATATTTTATTGATCGAAAAATTTAAGCCGCTACAGTGCTATTGCGGTTTTCAAGAGGCGCGGCTTCAAATCTGGCAACGATATTTTTTTTATACGTTTTCTAAAATAGTATTGTACTTTTCTAAGATATAGATATTGTCAGACGAGTGTGAAATAACATTTTAAACATGCCAGTGCTTGTATTTCGGCCAACTTGTTGTAAAATTTTTATTTCTAAACTTACTCTTTTCTAACTTTTGAGTTGTTTTCAGCTATAGCATGATAGGATGAAGGAGTCTAATATTAAGACACTCCTTTCCGCCGCATTTCCGAGACATTGCGTTCAGTCGCGCTTTGCCTTGTTACCAGAGCTAAGACATAAACATATTATTACTTAGTAATTAATTCCCCCGAATGGCAATGGAACCTACAACCGTCGCGTTGACAGACGTCCTTTCGTTCACTTAATATATAGAATTTGTACTAAATAACTGTCTAAAACCGCTCCGGTTTACCTTCAATACATAATGTGGGCAAACGACTTGCCAATTATTTAGCAACTCCACTGAATGAGAACACATATACTACTTAAGTACCAATGAATGAATGGAAACTATGGAAATGTTTATATGTCATAGAAATTTTAAAATTGATATCTTAATTCCTTACATAATATTTAAATTGTTTACTAAAACTATTAATTAAAAAAGATTTTCGAATTTCCCGTTCTGTATTTCATGTGGTAGATTTTGCTTAAAACTAAAGAAATTAGTTTCACTTCGATGTCGCCTTGATAGTTTTCTTTTGGAACTTGAGGTTGATGATTACTAAGCCCTATCGGTCTTTTAGGGAGAAAAGAAGGAACTATGTACCTACGAAAGTGCGAGCACTACTTGGCTGCTTGAGAGATTGTCAACGGCGGCTAGGGCATTCCCTGCGGGAATTAAATCTAAGCTTGCAACGGACGAGCGGGCTGGGATTTGCCTTGTTATAAACCTCGCTGCATTTTATTCAATGAGTCCTACCGGTCTAATTTGAATCTTTTCTCTTGTCTGACTGTGAGCGCGGCAGTTGGGGGTTAGATTCCAGTTTGAAGAAATATATTAATTTCATTTTTTCGCTCTGGCAACGAGACATACCGCGGCGTTAAGATTTGCACTTAACACGCAATGTCTCAAAAACTAGACGAAAGATGGGGAATCTATATTTTTTACCACTAATTTCCCTCTACCTACGAAAAAAAACGATATAAGCATACCAAATACGAGTCGCAAACAACGCAAATATTAAAAAGAAATTTCAATATACATATACATATATACTACAAGTGTAAATAACACTTTAAAGTATTATAAAAAAACACCTGTTTATCCATTGAGTAATATAGTAAAAGTGGTTCTAAAGTGCCTCACCTACACAAAGCCCACGTGTTTTCTACAACCATTGACCAACGCTGGCCAAAATATACACCTACATAGATATTTATATTGAAAATATGAAGGTTTTATTTCAACTTTGTATTGTCATTTGCAATGATTTATTGGTAGTGGTAGTGTAATATTATAAAATAGCTTTTTTATTGAAATATTAATACTATAAATAAATAATAATATATGACAATGGTCTATAATTTATATGTATTTTTCTGTTAGCTTTATTTTGCATTTTTCATATACATATGTAGTAGGGTAGGCTAAGGGAACCTAATACCGCTTTTTGCCCAATATCCGGAGACTCTGGAACTTAACGTCACACTTTACATTTTTACCAGAGGGAAGAAAAGATAATAATTCATTCGCCTGAGTAGGAATCGAACCCACATTCGTCGCTTTTACAATGAGACACTGCATTGCAATTGCATTTATCTTAGCTTAGAACTTAAATGTTGATATGTTTGTAATTGAATACGACGTGAAACGATTGTAAAATACTTGCATAATAATTTCTTTGAATCAAAATGAAATTTCTGTATAAGCTAAACTGTTGCGCAGGCGTTTATTATATTTTATTGCTTTATTATACACTCGATTTGAGTGAGTACTTAGGTTAATATTCATATAAAATTTTAACTTAAATCAGTATCTTCAGGTTCCCTCTGTAAACCTTACTATATACAGTTTAAAATTTTGAAAAACTCCCAATCAACAGTATGGCTATTTGGTTTTGCAATGTATGTGTAGCTTTAAACTACTAATATGGTTTTCATAAAACATAGAAAGGAACAACCAATGTTTCGATTTAAAAAAAACCGCACTCAAATCGATTCATTAATTCAAGAGTTATAGTGTCACCGACATACACACAGATACAAAACTATGTGTTTATTCTGGCGAAATATTTTTTTTAACGACGATTTCAAAAAGAAATAATTTTCCAGAAGAAAAAATGTTCACTTACTCTTTAGTACTATTTAACAAAGAAAAAAGGGGAAAACGGGGAACGGAATGTCTTTACACTAGTTTGCCTCTGCATACAGTGGAAATCTACAAAAAAGAATAAAAAAATATATTTGAATAACTTCATTTTTAATATGATTCATATGCATTTGCATTTCATTATGGGCTTTCCCAATTTCACATTTCCATACGAGCACAAACAGACATTTACATATACTTTAATGTGTATAATATAACTGTTAATAGTTAACCGACCGACATTTTCTAACCATGAATAGATGACAAATGATGTCACTATTTTATTATTAATTTATATATTAAAAACATATTTTCTCGTATATATCAGGTAAGGCAAAGAGAACATAGAGTTAGGACAATTCATTCTCCATTATCACTCGTTGCAATTATTAGTTCAATTTGGGACGCCGCATTTACAATTACATATAATAATACTAATTCATGCAGCCAGTGGGAATCGAATCCACGACCATCGCAAAGTTCGATGTTCTTGCTATAGAGCTAAAATGATTAATCAAAAACTTTTTACTATTAAATGCCCTAAATAATGTAAAAGTTTTTCTTCTAAGTGGCCACAACTGTATATTCCTTTCACATCATTGATTGATCTGTGATTCACATCACAGATTACATGTTATCTTCTTCTTCTATTTATAAAAAAGGACTTGTCCTCACTGTCTGAGGTAAGACGCGCGCACAGTCGTAGCCGCTGACGGTAGAAACGTGAAATTTGGACAGATGTTTACTTTCGTAATCTCGACATCCACTAAGAAGGGATTTTGTAAAATTTTAACCCTAAAGGGGTGAGATAAGGGTTGAAAGTGTGTATGGAAAAAAAAATTGGCATCGATTGTTATAAAACTTGAAATTGAGATATTTAAAAGTATTTAATTGAATACGTGTTTCATGGTTTTCTAGAATTCACCCCCTAAGGATGCAAACAAGCAGGCGAAGCTGCGCGCGTCCGCTAGTCTATAAATAATTATTAATAAAATTTAAAGTGTTTTCTTAAGGCTTTGTTATAGTAATAAATTAGTGATTGAACACACAGCTTTCTAGTATTTTACTATACAAATTGTATTTGAGATTTATATGTTTGTTATTTTATTATATAGGCAATGATCGTTTCGCTGTTTCATTTTCTCTGTTTAGTTTTATTTTATAGTTACAAATTAAATAATTATAAAAGTGGCAGAGAATTATAAGACTGTGACCGCGACAGGTTGAGGGTTCGACAGCCGTTCAAGGAAATATTTAATATTTCCATTTTTCCGCTCTGGGAACGAGGCAAAACGCGACTTTGAGTTCTCCTACTCAATGCGAAATGCCTTAAGAAATCGATCGAAGTTGTTAAATGGAAATATCTTAACACTACGTTTCCAAGTTCGCTTTGCCACGGCATAAAACTAAAAAATAATTAAATATTATATCTTCTAAATATATATATTACGTATATAATAAATATTAATACTAAATCTAATTCACAAGTTGTTCAACTTTACCACTTATGAGAACATATTTTAGTAGATTGTAATAAGGAACAGAACAAAGTATAGACTAGAGCTTTGTAGAGTCTATCATTACTTGTCGGCACGTTCCAGTTCTTTGTTAAGTGATGTTTGGATCAAGTTTAAAACTTTAATTTGCTTAAATAGCTAGTTTATATAACAATTAAAATTTATGTAATTAATTATATTTAAATAAACGGCGTTTAGTACTGACACTCAACAAGTCTCGAAAATTGTATGGAGAGTGATGTGGAGTGGATTGTATTGGTACTAAGTTACCTAGGTTACTCTGGTATATGGACAAAAGTGTGATGTTACAAAAAGAAATCAAACAAAGAAAAATATTTAATTTAATACAAAAAGAAAAAAATATAAGAAATTTAGTTTAGATAAAGTTTCAATTTAATTTCAAAATAAGATAATTCTATATTGTTATAATATCAAAGTATATTCATATTATAATTAGAATTTCCAACTACCGCGTAAACGGTATTAGACAGAAGCCTACTTCAAACGTTAACATTCGAATAACTAATAATTGTAAATTTAACAGTGCGTTATAATAATGAGGCCAGTCCTGGCGCAAGTGCATAAGCGTGTGACTATAGGCGCGACAGGTTGCGGGTTCGATTCTCTGCCTACCCTGCTACGTGCGGGATACAGCGTGAAGCTGAAAAAATATATAATTAACAATCACAAATACAATACTGCACTATTATCTGCTAAATCTATTGTTAATACACTCCGCTCCCCACTTTCCATAAAATTTTCGAAGCTCTGCTCGTTCCGTAGAGAAACTCAACGCGTTTTCCTTCGACACCAGAGCGAAAGAAACTAAAGCATTAAATATCTTACTACCCCAACTAAGAATCGAACCCACAGCCGTCCACCGAACCTCTATCCCCAATAATACCAACAATAATGATACATCAGTATTAGTTTCCGCTTCAGCTCCTAATAGAGATGCGTATCCAGGCCGGTGCAACGGTATGCAGCGTTCATTTACTAATAAACAGTGCGCTTATAACGCATACAAGCGGTCCGTTGTATGAGAAATCGAATTCGATACGCTCGAACGATCTGGTTAATTATGGAAAATGGGGGTTGTGTGTTTTCTTTGATTGAAATAGGTAGGAATATGTTAGGAATCTTATGTAGTTTGGCCAGTCGTGGTGTAGGGGCACAACCGTAAACGCGACTGGTTCTAGGTTTGATCCCATTCGAGGAAATGAGTTGAATTCCGCCACTCACGCAATATCTCCAGAATTCGGTAGAAAGTGGGGAACGGAGTGTATCAACAGTAGGCTCCTTCTGCCTACCCTGCTATATGTGGAATACAGCTTGAATGTAAAAAATAGGGTAGAGTAGATATTTTATGAGATATCCCTTGATCAGTTGTTATGGGTTCTTTAAAGCTATAAAAGATTTTTATTTCAGTTTATTTTAATCTTTAAAAAATGTACAGTTTTATAATTCTTCTTCGTCTTAAAGATATATTTTCAAAATAGATGTTTCCACTTATTTATTTTATAAAATCCAAATCATGATTAAATATTATAATATCTTATAATATCACAGAAAATCATTACCAAAAGAAACCTTAATAAATATTAACTGTTATAAGACCAATGACTCAAACGTGTAATTCGTGACTATTTTCATACAAGTCAACTTAACAACGACAGTCAATAAAAGCAAAACGTGTAAGGGGCTAGTAAATCAATAAACGGTCAACCCCAAGTTTGGACGTTACTTTCAGTAATATTTAAAAGTTTTAACATGGCGTGGGTCCTACTAGAAAAGAAATTATTTATAAATAAAGAAAAAAATAAGGGAATTTGTATTACAAAAGTATGTAATACTTTATTTTAGAAGTAATTTTCTTAAATATAATTATTAAATAACCATACATTAAGTATATTATTTCTTTACGTCCTATTTAAAGTCTATGAAATATACAATAAATGATCTTAAGTAACAATTTGCTTTCTTTTTACCATATACGAGTATATCTTACTCGGGAGTAAAACTTTAAAAAAATGCTTGAGCATAAAGAAAAGCAACAATAGCAGATCTGCTACTGTTGGTATGTACATATATACGGGAAAAACGTGAAAAAATCTAAATTTCATAAGAAAAAATATTTAATATGTGAAGTAAAATGAAATCTTAAATATTCTAATTATAATATTATCTGCTATTTAAATACTTTGATATTATAACCACATAATTAGATTTCATTTAAATTTTTAATTAAAACTAAGTAGGTAATCACTGTAGTAGAACATAAGTAGTTATTGCATTTTAACGGTGCTTTATTGCTGGAACACAAATCATATAATTGAAATCAGCTTCACGCTGCATCCCGCACACAGCGGGGTAGGCAGAGATAACCCACCGTTCCCCATTTTCCGCCAAAGTTTTCGAGGCATTCGTGTTAAGTGGCGGAACTCAACGCCGAGCTTTTGCCTTTGTGCCAAAGTCAAGAAATGAAAATATGAATAAAAACAAATTGTCACATTAAACATAATCTATATAAATTATACATATTTAATTAATTCACAAATATCTGCTCTTAAAGAGAAACGAAATTACGAACTACAGCGTTTTAATCAATAAAAAAAATTAAAACCAATCAAGTATAACGTGCCAAATAAATATAATATCTATTACTTATATGCATTTACAGAAAAAAAAAACTCAAAATGCACAAGTGACAAGTGTCAAGTGTCAACGTGACAAGTGACAGAGTGCTGTGAAGTGAAGTGTTTGTATAATTATGACGTAACATCTCCTAAACCAAAGCCATGTATCGGCCTAATTTCTACGAGAGCACCTGCTTCAGATGCAACGAGATCGTTTACCAGGTTGACAGAGTTGGTCCTCTAAAGGACTTCACCTTTTTCCATAGTGGATGCTTTAAATGCGCTGTGTGCGGAACCAAACTTACATTGAAGGTATGTTATATATTATTATATATTAATTATTATTTAGTTTTATTATGGGGCCAGTCATGGCGCAGGGCACAAAGTGTGTGAAGTGTGTACACTTTCACAACTTTTAAATAAATCGAAAAAACAAATGTGCTAAGTATTTTTTAGAGAAAACCGATATTTCGGAATGTCAAAACATTAAATTCGCGCACCTTATCGAATGTAATGATTAATCCAAGGTAAACAAAAGTGAGTAATGTCTGTGTAAAGCATATGAGAGTGTTACAGATCGTAGTATGCATGCGTCATCTTGAGATGGCCATGATGCTTGAAATTATTTAAGATTTATATTATAAATATAAAACTAAGTATAATTTTGAAGCCTTGGTGCACAACTGGACTGTAAACGTACAGGTTGTGGGCTCAATTCCCGTTCGAAGAAAACAAATAATTGGAGAGAATACAGGCAATTCAACCTGTCTCGCTTATCCTGCTAGGAATGAAACCTGAAGCTAAAAAAAATATTAATTAAATATTTCTTAATTACGAGGCCGTAATTGAGTATTTTTATTTTATTTTCACGCTGTATCCCACATGCAGCAAGCGAAGCAAGGGGAGCCTAATGTTAAGACACTCCACTCTCTATTTTTCAAATTTTATCCGATCAATATCAAAACGTGTGGAGATCCGAGTCATGTGGTATTAACCTGTTAAGTTACTCGCCGCTCGCATTGTATAATTACTGTTATACGTGTATGTAGCGTATTGTTTTAGAGGCCGTGGATTTTGCTTACTTATTGAGAGAAGAAGGAAATTAATATTTTATTTTATATCAAAAATAAGTATTAATTACTTATTTATTGTTTATTTATGTAGAAACGGTGGTTGTGGGTTCTTTTAATATGTAATATAAATGAAGAGTGTAGATTTTTCTTTTTTATTTGCAACTATTACATATAAATACGGTTTTAATATCGTTTTCAATATGTAGATATTATATGGTTTCTCTCCTTTTTTTATTTATTATGTATTTATTTCATATGGTTAATCAGAAAGCAGCTACACGCTTTTATCCATAGCATTGCTGGGTAGGCAAAGGGAATCTAGTGTTAAGATACTCCGTTCCCATAACACACTTAAGCAACACTTTTATATATAAAAAAATATATTTAAAATACTTTTTTTTTATTTAAAACTCAATTATATGAAATTGAATCCACTAACACTACGTTCTTACGGTATATTCACCATAACATAATACTCAATGTAAACAAAAGACTAATTAAAAAAAAAGTGTACCGGAAACATAAATGTCACAGAGAAACAGAGTTTATCAGCTACCCGCCATTGTATTCCGTTGAATGAAACACAGTAAGTGCCATAATAATTGAACGAATCGACAGAATGACTGTTCAAAGGCGTCAAAATACCATAAAATTAAATTACCAACTTTCAATATATGGATATTATGTATTTATTAATTGTACTGACAATTTTTTACGGTTGTTATTTTTATTGGTAATATTATAATTAATTGTTTTATACTCGTATGCAGAAATAACTTTTATAATATACTTTTTGCGTTTTACCGTGTTAAATAAGTCGTTATATATAAAGGAAAGTAGTCTACTTGGATTTCAAATTGAATATACATAGGCCTGTTTGATTGTAAACGCAGCGGTTATGGGTTCGATTCCCACTCGGGAGAATTAATTATTTTTATTTCGGTGATTCCACCACTCTACACAATGTCTCGAGAATTGAGCGGAAAGGAAGAAAAGGAGTGTTCTAACAATCATATCCCTCTGTCTGTCCTGTTAACATGGAAAAGCGGGAAGCGCTTTCTTTTATTATTAATTTTAATAAAAGTAATAATTTTTTTTTAAATTCCAGACCTACTACAACAACCAACACTGGACAGAAGACAAAGAAGTGTACTGCTCCAGTCACGTCCCAAAAATCGGTCCAGGCCATCTGGACAACTCCTCAGTGGGCATACGTAGCGCTCTAAATGTACCGAAAAGCAACAATTATGTGAACGAACAGATAAGGGGCCACGCTAGGAACAGTCATGAAACAGAATGTAAGTAATGTTATTTTTTTTTAATCAGCTTCACGCTGTATCCCGCACACAGCAGGTTAGATAGAGGGAACCTATTCTTGCATTGCGTGTTGAGTGGCAGAACTCAAGTTTAATTTAATAATCAAATATATTTGTATAGCATACATTTATTTTATTTATATTAAATTAATGCATTTAGGTACATTTATTATTTATGTATTGATAATTTTAATTAACAAATCCAATAAAATGAAATTGTTAAATCAAAAATTATTACCTGATGTTAATAAATAAGCCTAATCCATAGTTGTTGAACATAGATTATGTTGCTCTTGTAGTTGACCTACATTAAAATAAAAGTGTACGTCCTCACAAATAAAACAAAAGACCTATAGTCATTAGTCGAGTTAATATTTTTTATGATATGTAGGTATTGAAAAAATGCTAAAAAAACTAAATAATTGCCTTATTAACAAAATCTTAAGTATATACAAAAATAACATAATAAAAAGATTGGGTGATAGTACTTCCCAGCGTTGCCACGTCTATATTTTATTCCAAAATTTACATGCGGAACAAACATCTTTTAATGAATTATTCCGCATTTTAGGAAACCTTAATAAGTAACTAACAATTCCAGAGATAAAATTCCTGGTTTTCCCCGCTCCAAAATCTGGCAACACCCACAGTTAACTTACATAATTAAGGAAATATTATTTAATATGCAGGCTATGTGTTGGTTACACCTGCTTTGCATATTGAGTCAGGGGAGTTTCCCAAGCGAGGAGAATCGCAATTACCTTGTCTTATAAGCGCACATTACTGTACGCGTTCAAATACTGAAAAGTGGTATTTAAACCCTCGACTGAGAATCGAACCTACAACGTGATCACAGTCAGGCGGCCACAGAAATTTCAATAATTTCATTTCAAACCGCTATTTCAACGACACAAATATTAATTTTCTTATCAAAATTACCTTCCACCTATTTTCTAGCAATATTATCGCATGCAATTTTTTATATTGACATAAGTCATTTTTTTTATTTATCAACCGATTATAATAAAACCAAAACTAAATATTAAGAAAGGTTTGCCAAAATACAACAGTGAAAACATGAAAAACCTGACTCAATGCATTTAAATCAAATAAGCCGTTTCTGAGATTAGCACAAACGAAGGCACGGACAAACAAACGAAAATTATATGAAAATATTGTTTTAAATTCTATTACCCCCAATAATAAATAAATTGTCCCAAATATCTTCCATGTACAGACAGACACCCATCAGTTACGATTTTATTGTATGAGAAGAAACTCCTTAGCAATCCATGGATTCACCGTGCGGGTGCCGCGTTGCAGAGAGAGGAGTTTGGAGAGGGCCTGGGACTTACCCAAGTGTAGGTTTAAGGGGCCCCAATATGCCCCCCGATATAGATTATTATGACGTAAATTTGATTGAATCACAGCTTGGATACTGTATATAATTTAATGTGATACACAAATAGAGATTGATTTAAAGCTGAGGTCATTCATTGTGAGTGGCCGATACGTCTTAAGGCCGTGGCTTGAAGGCTTGCACTCTATAAATAGCTAGTTGATAAAACGAATCAAAGATCTAAAAATAATAATACAGTTAAAATTTAAAGTTTCCGAAAATTAAAAATATACATTTCTGTTGTATCGAAATCTATTATTTTTAACTGTATATAACTGAGTGTTTTAACACTACCAAATTGTTTTTTATGCTATATTTTTACAATATACTTAAAAGAGAAACATTTCCTAATCCGCCTACATTAAGGAGCAAGACAAGAGGACGTAAATTCCCCCTCCCCCATATAGTTTATTAATGCCAAAATACTAATAAAGACAAAATGTAAACATAAATGGCAAATTCCTCTCATACTTTAAATTCGCATAAGACATTGTGATAGTGACTGAAACCCTCAAACCTGCATTATATACTGGTCAGATTGGCTGAACGCCTATGCCCAGCAGTGGATGACGACAGGCTGATGATGATTATGATGATGGCATAATCTTCGATTCATGACATTAATAAGTTAAATTAGTAAAAATAGAACATAAAAAATTTACTATATAAGAAAAATAAAAGAATAAAAAACCTGATAATTTTCATACAAATTATAACTCGTTGCTACTTCGCAATTGCGATATCGAGATTCTATATAAAAAGTCACATATTTGATGAACATAATTGACATGATACAGTCTTATGTAACGTGGCCGGTATCAACGAGTAAACGAGTTTGCTGTATCGTTCACTTTTCCGTCAATAAAATGTATAAATAAATTATAAGTAAAAAATCATTTTTAGAAAAAGCTTTTATTTAAACAATCTAAAAAGGAGCAAAAAAAATTGTCGTTTAAATTTTAACTATCAACTCATAACCTCATTGTACACAATTTATATGATCATAAAAGCTTGTCGCGCGATTTACTTGTGTAAATAAACTAGTACTAATTTAATTATGTAAAATCTGCAAAGTTTCAATTTTTAAAGTTTCATTTTAATTAAATATTGATTAACGCGACAAGCTTTTATGCTTTTTCCAAAAATGTTTTTTTACTTATAATTTATTTTTTACTTTTTAGTTACCACTGGCTAGGTTTCTTACACTAGATGTCACATTATTTTTCTAATTATTCTCGGCAAGCCCTTTCATTTCATACCTGTATTGCAGATGTGCATAAATAATAACTATTTCGCCATCTTAGATGTCCGCCATATTGGACTTAGAAAAACGTCACATTATTTTTCGAGTTACTCTGAACGAGCCCTTTTAATAGATATCCATATTGTAGAAGTAGGCTAAAAATAAGTATTCGGCTATCTTGGATGGTTCGCCATAGTGGATTTAGAATAACGTCATATTATTTTTCCAGTTGCTCTCAAGAATCCCTTTCATTTGAGTACATAATGTACAAGTGTATCAAAAATAACTATTCTGTTACTTTGGATGGTACCATATTATAGCACTGCATTAAAAATAACTATTTCGCCATCTTGTACGGTCCGCTATATTGGATTTTTAGAATGAAGTCACAAACCTTATCGTGCATTGTCATCCAAACCAAACGTATATACAAAATTTCAGCTCAATCTTACGAACGCACCTTTCATTATATGAAGGCACGAAAAACTTGAATCGTGTTTTAATTGTTCTCGGCAAAATCTTTCATTTGATACCCATATTGCAAAAGTACATAAATAAAAACTATTCCGCCATCTTAGATCTTCCGCCATATTGGATTTAGAATAACGTCACATTATTTTTCGAGTTACGGTGAACGACCCATTTCATTTAATATCTATACTGTAAAAGTAGACTAAATAGATACTCGGCTATCTTCGATATCCTCCGAATTGGATTTAGAATGATACCACATTATTTTTCGAGTTGCTCTCAACGAGCCCTTTCATTTGATACCCATATTGTAGAAGTAAATTAAAAATAACTATTCCGCCATATTAGATCTAGAATGACGTCACATATTTTATCGTGCATTGTCATTCAAACTAAACGTGTGTACAAAATTTCAGCTCAATCGGTTGAAGATATCTAATTCAAAATTAAGCTCAAAGATTTCACCCGAACCCACATACATGCATTGCAAGTTAAATAAAAGCTTTTAAAATCATATCATTTTTTTTATATATGTTTTTTTTTTCTTTTTTATTAATATCTTAACATTATAATTATAAATTGAGACGAGTGGCGGCGCATGGGCAGAAAGTGTGACTGTTAACGCGACATATTGTGGGTTCGATTCCCACTCGAGGAAATGGATCATTGTCACTTGCTCGTTCTGGTAACACAAAGAGGACCGTTCAATTTTATCCTTAACACACCATATCTAGACTTTTGTCGGAAAAATAAACGAAGTGAGAGTGACTCTCTGCCTTTTCTGCTAACAGTCAGATACTGGTTCACAACCCCACTATGGCTTTATAAAAATTATAAGATAAGAAGATGGTGGATCCCATTTGCAATTTTACCAGTTTTTATAAGAACAGATTTACTACCGCAAATCATGCAACTTAATAAATCCCTTATATTAACAATTATATGTCATCTTATCTCACTGCCAAATGCTTCTTAAATTATAAAACCTCACATACCATTCTGAGAAAAAGTTTTACAAGAAATTAGTAAAATGCTTTAACGAAGCGAATTTTAATTTTGATTTGTAAAAGAAGAAACGATGAACTTCGACAAGTAACTCAACTCAAAACTCTTAAAATTTAAACACCATGCTACACCATGGTTTGGAGAAATATCTCTAGAAAGAGATGTCATATAATTTGTCAACCAGAGCGAAAAGGATCAATTCATAATGAAACATAAGAAAAGTATCGCGAGATAGAAAGGGATAGAAGAACTTGTTGCAAAAGCCGCATTCCGCGAGACAGCCCAGTGACCTAAAGCTAGCAGTTATGACCCGTCTGGAAATATGAATGGGAAATTTTCACAAACGAATTAACATAAATATATACAATTTCACTTCATAAAATGATATTTCTTGAATGAAATATTTAGCTAGGTTTCCCGTCTTGTACTTTATGAATAGACAAGAGTAAGAGGTTTAGATATAATAGGGAATTCAGAGGGAACCTAGTGAAAAGATACCCTTTTTCCCAATTTCCAATGTATTTGCGAACTTCGCCTGATCAATAGGGGAGCTCAACGCCATATTTCGTCTACTAGAGCGAGAAAAAGAAAATAAATTAAGTACCTATTTACCACACTGCACCATGACATCGTCATAGTCTGTTCTGTTTCCAGGATTTAGATTATATCAATATATCCCATACACGAAACGTTGAGCTTGCTCTCTACTTATTATATTTTTTATCTTCACAGCTTTCCTGTGAACCTGGAAACCATTCCGTTTTCATAAAGACAATTACTTTCCCCATTTTTCAACGAAGGAAGCAATTGGAGGCATTTCGTGTTAAGTGGCGGGAATCAACACCGCGCTTTACCTTGTTACCAGAGTGAGAAAAGGAAAATTTTAAAAATTTAATTTCCTAGAGTTTAAATTTCTTCCTGTAAAAAATATTCATAATCGATATTAATGATGGCCGAGTCGATTGCATAAATCGAACCATAAGCAAGATTCATAGAAATACTCACGCAACTATCGTAATCGCTTCCTAAGTTTTGTATGTTATACCTAAGTACTAGAAATACAAACCTAATTCTAGAGCTACAGCAGGTAAGTGAAGAGTTATATCCGAAAAAATATCAAAAAACATTTTAATTGTGTTCTAAAATGTAACTTTTTTTTAATTTGTCAGATTTAATCCTTAAAAATTTTACGTTTCTTAGTACATGTAGTCAACACCAGGTAATGGTTTAAATTATATTTTTACCTTAGTCCACATAGACAAATTTCGGCATAGAATTCCTTAAAGCAATAAAAATAATAGCTCACCATTTATGGGTTACAAAAATAATATGAATAATATATTTATTATTTAGTTCTAATTAATTGTCTTAATCCGGCTATGTGCGGAATACAGCTTCACTGCGTCAAGCAAAAAATCCATAATTGAAATGTAAAGCCAAATTAGTCAAAAATATAAGTTTGGCCACTTCTGTAGTAACTGTATCGTTTTACTTAAAGCCATATGAAGAAATGTATGGGGTATGTTGTAAGATGTTTTTACCTTATTAAGTTATAGGTACGCTTGAGTAATACAGCTGTTAGAAAAACAGTATTTATTTTAGGTTAAATATTTGTTGACGCCTATTGAAGTGGAGGTCGTGGGTTCGATATTCGGAGTCGTTGAGGTCGTTTATATGACGATATATTGTATATTTTTATATTTGTTCTAAGAAAATTGGAACTGTTTTAGAAATTATTATAGAAATCTATAAATTATGTACGTTTTACTTTGGTTTATAAATGAACCGATTTTCCTGAGCGAATAAGATGTAAATATAAAATATTTCCTTGTCCCGAATGAGAATTGAACCCACGAGAGTATGTTTACAGTCGGACGCTTGGCACAACGACCTTAAAAGGTATTAAAAATATATTGGATCATTATTTAAAGTAAAGTTACATATTAAATTCAAATGACAGCTTTTATCGCTAAGCTGAAGCAAATGATTTGTCAACAAAAAAACCCAACTTCTTAGAACACCATAGACTAGTTTAATACCACCATAAATGGATATAGCGGAAATAACTAACATTTAGACGCAATATCGCTGAATTAAGCAATCAAAGTACCATATGGGTTTGAAAAAAACGAAAATGGTTGTTTTTTTTTAATCTGTCCTAATAGCTTGTTTCAGTCCACAGTAGGCTATTATAAATGAATTAGCTTTTTTTCTCATCTTATATCACTTTTACGAGGCTTTACTTTTATTTATTTTGTTATATATTTTCTTATTTATTTTATTATTAAGATTAAGAGAAAATTTAAGCCCATAGCTTACATTAAAGAATATTGCAACTCAAATTTTCCTCATTTCTGGTGAAAATTAGACTTTATTACAAGACACAATTTTTAGGGGTGATATTTAAAGTTGAATGACCGACCCTCTACCCTACCTAATATACTGAACTTAATGAAAATTACTTTCCAATTTTTCTTTTATTGGGATTTCTTTGGAAATTGTTAAATTTTATATAAAAATACTCATCTTCAAATAACTATACACATTTCTCAAAGCAATTAATTATCGAAAATCGAATCAACTAACATCTCATGTACTGCCACAGTTTGTCACGATGTTACCTATATACCCATGTATTAATAAAACCCATTAAAATTAAAAAAAAGGTACTAAATGGACTAGAAAAAACTGAATTAAAGTATTTTCTAATAGCGATTTCTAAGTATGCAGGTAAATTCTATGGGACGGCACAGTATGTGACTTATGGTTATATAAAAGGTCGTTGGCCCCATTCCAAGGTGTGAATGGACGTACATACAGAAACGACACCTGTATTCGATTGTAATAGAGAATATTTTTGTATGGCAATCTTTTAATTTATTCGTCTACTAAGTATAAGTAACACTTAATTTTACTACTGTTGTAAAATGGATTTTACCAAAATATTATTTTCTATAGTAAGCTGTTTTATTATGATATTTAGGTGATAATCCCGTTTGTGTTCCTTTTACTTTATGTTATTACGTTTTATTAGCTTAATGATGTTTCCCACACATATAGCAGGATAGATTAAAACCTAGTGTTAAAATACTCCGTCCCCATTAACAAACTTCCGTTCCCCCCCTTTTCGGCCTATTGTTTTAACACGCAATCTTCAAAATCGGAAAATGTAAAATAGTGTGGATTCCCTCCGCCCTCTAACACGCAAACTATGCTACGATAGTGTCTAACAAAAACCGTAAACCGTTATACTTCCACACGTATCTTATATACGTACGTACATTATATATGTATATGTAGAGTTTATAATTATTAATAAGAAAAAACATACAAATGCTCGCCGATTTCTCCCATCGTTATGCATAACGGCGGATCTACATGGGTACGCGTGAGTTGCTACTAATAGAGTCTGATATGTCTGTTACTGTGTAAAAAAATACAAAAATTGGTCAAGTGTGAGTGGATATTGTCCAGCGAGAGGTCTGTACTTATTTCATACAAAAAAAATAATAAAAAATCCGGTCAAATGCGAGTGGGTCTTCGAGGGTTCCGTACTGATTTCATGACTGTAGGTCAATGGGACGTTGACTTATGAAAATAGACTTAATTTTTTGAGCGTGTGCACTCTTTTTGTATTAAATTACAATTACACTGCTAGTTAATATTTCTAATTTCATAGAAACTGGAGCTACGTTTATCTTTTCACTGTCTTGACTTAAAAGCTTATTTTTTCTATGCTCTGACCATGCATCTGGGTATTTGGTATTAATTTCAGTTTATACTTCCACGTAGTCTTGAGATAAATGGTCTTGACAGACCGACAAGTACGAAACCTTGAAAAAGCAGCAGCGGTCGCTGTAAAGTGGGGAAGCGCACGTCTTAACACTACATTCCCTCTGCCTATCCCGCTATATACGGGATACGGCGTGAATCTGAAAAAACAAACCATAATTTCTGCCACTATTTAACATAACGTCCATTCCCCAACAGTGTCACCCACCCGTACAACAAACGGCGGCAGCGTGCACGCGTCACCAGCTCGGGAGTTGGCGCGGGACACTCCCGACTACCAATATGGGAGGTTCGACGCCAGCGCCCTGCACATCGCACACGCGCTCAAGCAGACCGAACTGCAGAAAGCGTATCATAGGCCGAAGGAGAAGCCCATTGATTGTTATTTGGTGAGTTTTTTTGGTATATTTTTAATGTTTTTTTTTATGTTTAGCTAGATGAGAGATTTTTAGGATTAAACGGAATTCTTAATGGATTGGTGAAATTTACATTCTTTTTTTATTTTTTCGTTCTATCTGTATCCTACATATCTACACTGAATCTAGTGCTATTTATGTTAAAAATTTACAGATATTTAAAAAATCAATTTCCGAGATTAGCTCGTTTAACCAAACAAACCAAAAAATAACTCGTATATAATATTTATGAAATTTAAATAGTACGTAATAATAAATAACTATTTAGTTAGCGCTAAGTTATTTTCAACATTTTATCACAACTTTCATCGTCATCGTCGATGTGACACCAGCATTAGATCAGAGATGTTTTACGCGAATCTTCTGTGAAAGTGCCGGCCTTTAGCTATGGAAGGAAACAGAACGACTTATAGATATTTATTTTGCATTTTTTTATAACTATCTATCGGTATATAAAATAACTTATTTAACAAATATATTTTCTAACATATCGCTAAAAAAAATACTTCCCAAGTAGTGAAACCAACTAAATGGCCTAAATATTACATTTGACAGTTTTAAATAAGCTTCATCCTGAATTTCACTCAATGTAGAGTAGGCAGGGGGAACCTAGTGTTATGACCCTCCATTCTACGACAGAGCGATGGAATGAAAAAAATTACTTTCCCCAAACGTCTTTATACATGCATTTGACAATTATATATCGTTTCTATTTATTTTTAAATAATCGATAAAGATAGATAGATGTTTTCAATAAATATTTAAATGGAAACGTTAAATATATAATAACAGCACATATTGCAGTATGGAATGATCGCATTCCAGACTCTCAGTGTATAACCGATCGCGTGCGCACGAAGAATGCGTAGCTGTGGTCCAAGGAATTTATATTTAAATTTCTATATAGTGTTAGGCCTTTTCACGTAATTTGGAGGCCCTAAAACAAAATTTCTGTCGTTCTTTCTTTATTGTACGATAAAGAGCGAGGAAATGAAAATAAATGATACCTCCGAGTGGATAAAACTCACAAATATCGTGCTTACAGCCAGACGCTGTATTATTGCATCTAAATAGTCATAATTATAGTACATTAAAAACAATGTAATTATTATTTTATTTATTCGTAAAATAATACCTAAGTCAATAATATAATCATTTGTTAAATAGTTGAATAAATAATATCAAAAATCGCTTTCGCTTATAACATAAACAACTTAACGATCGGACGTCATTAAGTATAGCGAGAAATCGACAAAGCTTCTGTCTGCAGGACGATCCGCAACAGATAAAATAACATTCTTCACTAATAAATTTTATCAATTTTAACCGACAAACATACATATAAAAGGATAAATTGCATTTATAACAAATGAACAAACCGATGGTGGTCAAGTGCGAGTCGGACTCCGCATTAAGGGTTCCCATTTAAAGGTACCCTTATCTATTAAAATCACGTATGTTATTTGGGCCCCTTAAATTTCAGTTTTATTTTGTTTTGCCCTTTAATGACGGGACCCCAAAAAGATAACAAAAAGAAAAAAGCGGTTTAATATTATACATATATTGCTTATCTTTATCAGTAAATAAACTAAAATACTTTAAATATGCCATAAATAATTCATAAATATGTCAATTTATTAATCTATCGGAAGCAATATTTTCTAACCACGAAAAATTGTTTCAATACAAACCCATACACATACTTGCCTTAGGTACCGAGATGATAACTTGACAAGGAAACTGACTTGGAACATTTATGCACAAACTGCATGTTATTTTCATGTAATTTGAAATTATAGAAGTAAAAGAAAAGTAAAAAAAAATGAATTAATTAACAAATATTTTTTATATAAACTAAAATTCTAGAAGTTTCTTATAATATAAACTCATGTTTTTCAACATTTGGTCCTTCGAGCTGACTCACGCACTACTTTACCTTGGAACCAAATAGAGGCAGTGTAGAGCTACCAATTTCGCTACATGTATGTATGAGAAGGATGGTATGGTAGGATCGGCTTTTTTGGTTAAATTCAAAGCGTTGACAGCGAACGGTAGCCATAAACGGCGTGTCTCAGAAAACGAAACGCCGGTCTTCGTATTTTAGGCAAAGCTATTTATAGCATATTTATTATATTATTAAAATATTACTCAAAGCTATGAACGTACAAACATGCGACTATTGTGGATTCGATTACCACTCAAGAATAATAAAATATTTAATATTTTCATTTCTTCACTCTGGTAAGCAGGTAAAGCGCGGCGTTGATTTCCGTCACTCAACACGCAATGTTTTAAAAAATTGGCCGAAAGTGGGGAACGGAGTGTCTTAACACTATGATACCTCTGCTTGCCCTACCCTAATTATAAAATATCAAAATGTATGTACGTAGTAGATACTTCAAACTAAGTGCATTCAGTAGGAATGTCACTGTCATTATTTCGGTACCAGAAACGCAAGACAAATGGCTATAAATTAATAATGTAACAGTACGTGGAATCAGTCAAAACATCTGAATTTACGGCCACAGATGTGAAATTATATAGAAACAGCAGATGATCATCGAATTAAAATTAAAGATAGATAAAGATATAGCTTAGTAAGCTTAATCTAAAAGACCCATGAAAGTTTTTGGTACATTGCGAAAACTTTTATTAAATTAAAAAAAATACAATTATTTAAATATTATGTGAGTTTATCCTATTTCAAAAGAAATAGAGTAGAAATAATGATATAAATATATATTTTACACATTTTCCATGAACAGTATTGGGTGGCGGCGTTATTATTTTAAAAATATTGATCTACCCTCAGTATGAATAGAAAATTATTTTAGAAAATGTTTATGGAATAAACAAATGGAAATAAATAAAATAATACTTTAAAAAATATCAAAAATAACTAAAACCTCTTTCAACTTTAAAACTCTAAGGTCGTTTCGGTGACATGTCTCGGTCTGATGTATTGAATAATGCATGCGCACGAGTGGAGATTTGTAACGAGGTTGGTACATCCTTGCTTAGTGAAAACCGGACGGACGACTGCTTATGCTTGCCATGGACATTTATATATCAAATAATATTAACACTCTTTCTGGGAATCATCATCATCATAATCATCGACAGCCATATCTTGTCCACTGCTGGACATAGGCCTTCCCCAATTTTCGCCACGACACTCGATCCTCATCTCTTCGGACCCATCCGCTTCCCGCCAACCTCTTTAGATCGTCGCGTCGGTCCATCTGGCAGAGGATGGTCCCACCGGCACCGGTCGTATACGAATCGTCTTTTCTGGGAATATGAGAAAGTAATTTTTACGAACTTTTTCCATTAATAATTGCAGTTATTAATATACAAGTAAATAATATGGTTTGTGGCTTCAGTTTCTGCCGAATTCTGGGGATATTGCGTGTTGAATTGCAAAAATAAATATTTCATTTCCTCGAATGGGGATCGAACCCACCACCCATCGTAGTTACACGTTTGTGCCTCTGTGCCATGACTGGTCTCATTTAATTAAAGTAAATAACATTTAAATTATTATTTGATTTGAAACTATTGTAGCAAGGTGGTCTCTGGCTGTTAACGTTATTCGTAGGTTTGATCCTTCGTAGAGCAAAATATATATTTTTTAATATTTAAGACAAGCACCGCATTAATCATCCGCCACTCAACAACACAATGTTTCACACTCTTTGCGTGATAAAGCGTGATACAAAAGTAAATATTATTATTATAATCATTTAATTAAGAATTAAGTATGCAAAAATAAAAACAATAAAATTATAGTTCTGTAATAGTCTCCATAGTAATTATAGGTTATAGACGTAGCTACCCGTAGAGTACAAAAACGTGCGAAGCATATTAATTGTGCAGTACGAAGCGTTCTTAGATATATGGCTTACGTAATTGTATGCATTTATTTTATTTTTATACTCTTTTTGTAGAGTAGGGGAATGTAATTATTATTTTTTTAAATTTATTTATTTACATATTATTCCACACCATTTATTATTAAAATGAAGAAAAATAAAAAGACGTAGGTATAATCTATAGAATTTGTCTTTTAAGAAGTTTTTAGAAACCAACGCCGCACTTTCCGTTTTTCGCTTTACGCACGCCGTTTTTAGAAACCAGATAGAGTAATAAATAGAATACTTCAAATAAGACTTGAACCCATAGTCGTATATAACTTATATACATATATATATATATATNATATATATATATGTATTTCAGAAAAGAATTAACTATAATAAGCTGTAAGCTTTGTAAAACAAGAAATCAATATTTACAACACCTGCATTACATTTGAATTGGTAACCAGCCCAACCAAAGAGATGCGGGTGGCTCTACCTTGGCGACAACGAAGGCCAATACCTTCTTAATTTGGTTATTGATTATTTTAATACGAAGCGTTATTATTCCACTGTTCTTTCATAACTTTCCAAAAAAAGTCATTGCAGCGCAGTGTGACAGCGTTTGACTGTTAAAGCGGATTTAATTCTCGTTGAGGGTAATTATTATAATCCAGTGATTTTTATATCCCGGCTCTATATCGTAGTCAAAGCGCAGCATAGAGTTCCTTCACTAAACAGCACTAGACTAAACTTCTAAAAACAAATGTTGTATATTTGAAAAATTAAACGGAAAGTGAGAACGATTCCGTTCCCTCACCCTACGTATAACCACGATGCTATACGAGGAAATAGTGAAGCTGGTTTTTATCCCTCAAAAGTGTTATTCTTATCGATATTCATTATGATATTAATAGTTATTTATATTTTTTGCTCAACTAATTTATTTACAAAGCTTACCGTATGGGTGGGCGCAAGGCCGGATCTACTTCATTCACCTGATATACTTGTATCGGATTATATCTGTGACATTCATGCATTTTAAAAAAATATATCACTAGTTTGTACGAGAATTGGGTTTTGTATCTTTGTTAAGACATATTTATATTCAAACTATAATTTGTTATAATCTGTAGAATTTATATTTTATTTAAAATAAATTTAAGAAACTAGATTAAAATATTAGCCCATTTACAAAAACATTAAGATCACTTATATAGCTGAGGTATTTTGTATCCAGGTAATGATAAAATTTTGCGGAGGAAACGGAGAAATCCCAAAAGGAATTTCTATTATCGTTTCATAAAATTATTCGCCATATTTAGAGTCAACAAATAACCCATACATTTTATGGGTTTATGGCAATAGCTATCAATGACAGACCTATGTGAGATTTCAATATTTACATAGGTCTCTATATAACAATAGTTTGTTTTGAAACACAATTAGGGCAGTGGTCCCTTGCAACAGTAATAAGGCCGCTGTACTACGCGGAAGGCAAAAAAAAATACCTTGGCCTTGTATTAAGAAACTCCCCTCCCCATTTTCCGTTTATTTCTGAAAGCGTTGCGTGTTAAGTGGTGGAACTCAACGCCACGCTTTTGTCTCGACATCAGAACGAGGTAATTAAAATATTAAATATTTCATTTCCTCGAGTGGGAATCGAACCAAGCTACAGTCTCTGCCTCACGACTGGCCTCAAGTTCCTACAAGTTTTATTATATTCCAACATCTACGTTAAGTTACACGTCTTAGGCATCAACAATAATTATAAAACTTTCATTTTTTCAAAATTTTAAAGTGTTATACAAACCTATTTCCCAAACTGCACTTTATTTTAATCATGAACACCATTTTCTTCCAATTCAGAGTTAACCTACTGACATGACAAAAGGTCTCATTCTCACGAGAAATCACCGTAAGATAGATACACACAAAATATATTAAAAGTCATTATTGTGAGGCTGTACCTTTAAGAGATTTTTTTACTTAATTTCTCCCGCATATAGGAGGAGTTGAGACACTCCGTTCTTTGCTTTTCTTGTCCCGAACGAGCATCAACCACGCTTAGGAGAGAAAAAGACTTATTAGAAAACATAAAATTTTGAACGTACCTGGATTTGAACCTGCGACTCTTGGAAATGGTCTTAACGCTTTAACTAGGTTTCCAGGAGGCGCAGGTTCAAATCCCGCTGCATTTAAAACTATTTTATATGTTTTCTTAAAAATCAATTTACACATTCATTTACTTTAAAGCTTCATGAGTAAGTGAGTGAGATCAAGTAAACTTCAAGAATGTACCTCTAGTACAATCAATTGTTCACTTGAGAAGGAAATATTCAAAAGTAAGAAAATTCCTGAAATCTAAATCGCGCAGCCGTCGACAGCTAATTTCAGGGCGGCCACAACTTGTTGACCGTACTGTAAGTCTATTTGCTTATGTAAGCAGAGCTGCTTTATCTTTGAAGTATGACAAGTTATAATATATTGTGACAGGTATACAAATGTAACAATTCATCTACATATATATAAAATCGAAAGGTCACTCACTCATCACGAAATCTCAGAAACTACAAGTGCTAGGAATCTCAAATTTTGCATAGGAGTTACTTATAGGACGTAGGTGCTCGCTAAGCTGGGAATTTGCAATATTCGACCTCTAAGGGGTTGTTTTTGGGGTTGAAAGTTTGTATGCAACTTCATTACTACAAATGCTAAGAGTCTCAAATTTTGCATGGACGTCACTTATAGGACGTAGGTACTCATGGAGACAGAAATTAATAATAACAGTTCACGCAGGCGAAGCCGCGGGTGGGCCGCTAGTATATTATATAGCTATTTTATTAAGATGTATTGTATTTATAATAGGACATAAAAAAATGTGTTAGAATATATTTTTAGTTTCACGCTGTATTCCTAAGCCAGTATAGGCAGAGGGATCTTGCGAACTGAGTGTTAAGACACTACCATTAAGAAATTTCCGTTACCCACTTTCCGCCGAACTTTCAAGGCACGGTCTGTTTAGTGGTGGAACTTACTCTCAAAACGATTTTAAACTTTTATAACAATACAAATCCAAAAATAGATAAATATATTTAAATATAACTTATTTTACTTAAATTGTATTATTTTTAAAATAAACATAATGTTGAGTGCTTAATTATACAGTATGCATTTACTACTGTGTAACGGATAGGTTTGTTTTTACTAGTATTTACTTTGAATTTCAATGGACAATTCTTACAACTTTGTTTTGACGAGATCATGAATAGATCTAACAAAGTAAATAAGTTGTAAAAGACGTAGTTTGACATGGCATATGGCTTGGTGGTCAAAGCGTTTGACCATTGTCCAATAGACGCGAGTTCAAATCCCGCGTCGTTAATTTTTTAGACGATTTCTTAAAAAAAAAAGAAATGCATTTAATAAAAGTGAATATAGATTGAAATGGGTGCTTGGAATTAAGAAAATTGCATTTGAAATTTAAGCTAGAAGATATTACAGCATGTTTTTTATTTAATAACAGAATTTATATTAAAACTTGATTTTAAAATCATAGGAATCCCAAATAATCTTTCAAATTCTTTAAAAGTGTCCATTTTTTAATATGATGAAACCTCATGAAACTTGTATGAAATTATGAATTTATTTTATTCAATACTTTGTCTTCTATCTTATATCAATATTTTACAATTTCTCAGGGAAGCTAACATTCTTCTCTTCCCACACGAAACGAGAAATTAATTAATTCCTTCGAGAAAAAATCGAACTTACAATCGTCGCGTTCTCAGTCAGCTGTTCCACTGCGCCATAACGTCCTCTCAAGCTTATTATATAGTAAAATTTTCAAAACATTGTAAACAAGTGATTGCCTTCGGCTCCATCCGTGAGAATAGCGGTCGTTTTACCGTTTACCCACACAGTGTACAAAGGCGAACATAAATCATACTACGAAGCAAAAACCCCACCCAACGAACTCAACTCAACTGTAATTTCTTGAGAACTTTAATTTTTTAAAAGTTATTTTTAAGTTTACGAAATATTACTTACTTTTGATGTTATATTGGACATTATTATTGGTTTTATTTTGACATTTTGATGTTTTTTAACCGACTTCTGTAGGAAAGTTCGATTTTTTTTATGTTTGTTACCTCATAACTTTTAACTACGTGAACCTATTTTTGGATGATGTATAAATATGGTGCTTATAAAAAACATTAAAAACACTATTAACCTTCTGGGCTGCAATTTTCTTGTATTATCAATTTTTTTGATTTAATATTTTTTTTATTATTTTTCTTTCTTTGATCTAGCTCAGCTTGATTCGAAATTGATAAAAGACAACACTTTTATTACTTTTATTTTAACAATATTTTAAAACTTATCAATATAACTGTGAAAATCAAAGAACCAAACAAAGAAAACATATTGGGTAACACTAATCACTTAGAACTTACAAAATTCAATATATCTACACAATCGATCCTTGAACTATGGATAAAGGCGCTACAAACCACCCACCATTTAGATACAGCCAGTAAGATACTGCTTTTTTCTCGGTTAAAAAAATCTTTCTTCTCACCGTATCCCTCATAGCATGGTAAGCAGAGGGAACCTAATGTTAAGACACTCCGTTCCCGTTCCGTTCTCCGTTCCGTTTCCCTCGAGTGGAGATAAAACCCACAACCGTCGTTACAGCCATACACTTTAACCCCTCAGCCAGAACAGCCTTAATTGTAAATTGCCTTACATTTATATACCGACCTGCCTACGCAGTTCCCACACAACGCGATATACTCGTATTATCATAATGTTAGTTCCACACGCGCGAAATGATTCTTTCAGTAGATTTTTTCCCAGCGATAATAACATCCTTTCAACTGTCTATATCAGCTCTGCTATAGTTTTGCTCTTTAAAAATTCATTAAGCACTAACGACTTCCCGTTTGTTTCGTTCAATATTATTTATTGTATAGATTTATTCAGCTATCGATCGTTCATAAATTTGTTGAAGTCTAAATATGGTTCTTTAATCTTTTATACATACTTCATTGCGTTTTACTATTTATATAAATGTTGTGAGTTTTTTCGATAATAATTTTAAACATTTATACAAGTTTCACGCTGTTTCCCGCACATAGCAAGGCAGATAGAGGGAACCTGGCCTTAAATCACTCCGTTTTCATTAAGATACTTCCGTTCCCCAACTTTCAGTGGAATAAACTAAAAGTAAAAGTATTTGTATGAAATGAAAATGAGCTTTACCATTATTGCAATGACGAGCAATTAGAAAAAATATATAAAAACTAATTATTTCAAAAGTACTTGTGTAGGTAATTAGCTTATTTTAAATTTTTCATTAAAATGATCTAGGCAATACCTAGGTTGTTCTCTTAGTATGGTCTAACAATGACTGACGTAGACAAGCTTATTAACTTGTACACGCTGTCGACTGTACTTGTAAAGTTGTAAATTTTATAACGCCGTGACATTTTCTATTGCCATATTAACTCTGATTTAAAAGCACACTCTGTTGATTTCTAAGATACGTGAACGATATAGTTCCCTTGATTTGTCAAAAAGATTATAAAATAAAAGGGCAAACTTAAGTTTGAAAGAACCTAATATTTTTATTATTATTTAAAAGTAGACTACTCTTTAGTGGTCCTGGATTAAACTTTTATAGGTTTGAAGCAGCTTGTCTAAAGTTTAATGTAAAAATTAATCTACAACTGATTTTAAAAATATATTACTTTTTTGTCGTTAAAAAATAATATGAAAATATTAAGCAAAACTTAGAAAAGTTAGGTCAAATAATATTAATAAACACAAGTTTTATTCGATGTTCCTTTCCTCAACACACCATACACTATCACCCAAACAATTCGGCGCCAAATGGCCAACGGAAGTGTCTTAATGGGAACGGAGTGTCTCATCACTAGATTCCCAGGTTCACTCTGCCTGCCCTCCTATATGTGTGATACAACATAAAGGTAAACACGAAAATGAACATTTTTTTATGACTTCACTAAACCCTGCTTAAAAATAGATAAAGATTCTAATATAAAATTAAAATGGTCTATAAAAGAACATAGTAGTAGCTTTAATATTCTAATTTTCTACTTAACAACATTGTAGGTTGGTCTAATAAAATAAAATACATCTGTTTATAACGTATACGGGCAAAGATAACTATTAATACAGCCTTCCCTACATATTTAGGGTCAATGTGTGGGATAAACTTTACATTTATTTTACATTGAAACATCATTTATTTTATATTACGTAATCTATACTATATTTCAACATGGTAATCTATACATATAATAAAATTGTAACTTATCGCTGTCTGTAAATAGGATATACGAGTATGTCGTAAATCTATGAAATCTAAAATAGAAGCCCAAAAAGTTGTAGTTTTCATTGTTGTTTCAAGGTTGCTACAAAAAAACATGTTTTATTTAATTAATTGAAACTTCAGATTTCAATGTAAGGATATTCTCTTTAATCATTTCAAAGACAATATCCATTGTCTATGTCCATAGTTGTAGAAGTCAACATAGTTATTAGAAGGCGGCAGTAATTTAAATTAGTAAATAAACAATTGTGTAGTTCAAGCGCGCAGTATCGAGGGTATCGCTAGTAAATAATATGGATATTTATGTAGACGAGTCTAAAAAGATTTTTAATTTTATGAGAAATATTTTGAAATTGATTTAAAATTATGATTCTCCATTCTGATGACAGATTATTTTTCACATCGAGTGTCTAATGTAAAAATAAATTGAAGCCACAATTAAAAAAAATCAAAAAAAAATCATCGCATTCCGATGAGTTCACTCCATACTTAAATTATCGAAATAACAGTGAATTATATCACTACTTTTTTATCTCAAGAAAAAAAAGGCAATCGATCGCCCAAAAGGCCTCCGTCTGAATATCATTTTTTGCCGTAAGCGTTGAACCAGCGTTCAATGACTGGAGAAAGTTGTTAATTAGGAGCGAGTGATCGGCTCGATTGTGTAACACGACGTAACAGATCGTAGTACCTTCGCGGTATTTACGCTTTATAACTTATACATTAATGTAAGCATATTTGGATGTTATTTAAGATAAAGATAATGTATTAACTCTTTCTTTAATATTTTATTAATTAAATTATTGCCTTAGGCACTGCCTTGGTCAAAATATTAAAAAAAACTGCAATAGGTTATTGTTTTCCCGCGCCTTTTAATGACAGATTGTTAATATGACGTATTGTTTACGATGACAGTTGAGATGTCATATTTTGGATACTGAATCCAAAATGTTAAAAGATATATTTTTACGCTGTAATTAATTGAAAGTGAAGGTAAGTTAGTAATCATTTAAATAAGTATGCTTCTAAAATGTGACATTTTATTTTATAATTTCTTATACGAGTATATCTTCATTTACAGAGAGTGATGAGTTACAGATTTGTTACATATATAGATTTGTATTAAAAATATATTTATACAAGAATTTTTGGTTGAACTAACAACCATATAGAAGGTTTCTTGCAGTTTTCACACATTTTGTAAATAATTATTCTTTATACGTAGTTTTCTTTTAAATGTGTTGAATATTGATTTTATAATTGATACAACAATAACGATTAAAATAAATTGACACTATTAACCTATAAACCTTAATTAACGAAACAATTTAAGTACCTTCTAGACATTTTAAAGAAAACTACATTAAATAAATGGATAAGTCATTACCGATATTGTTTTAATCAAAAACAAACAAAAACTAGACTAAAATGTAGTTCTAATATTTTTCTATTCATTTACTATAGATAATTTACTTGCTTTATGTCATATTTATCAAAAATTAACACAAAGTTATTTAAACTTAAACTTATAAGTATTAGAAGCCGATGCTGTATCTCTAATGCCACAGCGGCAGTATGAAACAGGAATGTACAGTAGAAATATAATAGGAATTACGTGCTAGACATCTTATTAATGTCCATTTGAATTACAAAATATTACACTAGAGGAATAAATGCATATGGCGTGTTAGAGACCGTTTTCATGAAATAGTTTAAACGTGGTTTTATAATTAAACTGGTAGCTTTGCTTAGCAAATTATGAAGAAAAATCATTATTTTGTTTTTTTATACAATTTTTCAATTGCCTACCGAAATGTTAAAAATATTACACACGTTTAGGTTTTAAAGTAATAGGTTTAATTTGGCCTAGGTTTGAATAATCCATGGATATGGTGCTACCATATAAGCATTCATTTAAAATTATATTAAAAATAAATAAAAATAAACTATATTGAAAATGGTAAACATTGGGTAACGGAGTGTCTCACCATAAAGTTTGCTCTGCCTGTTCGCATTAAAAAAAATAAAAAAATATGTCTATTTAAATAAAAGCCATTCATTATGTAAGGACCCTTAACCAGTGTATTTGAATAAGTGGTAGTAAACATGTGTGTACATGAAAATTAGCTTATAGCGTCGAGTTAGCTTCCTGCTGGATACTATTATAATAAATATATCTCCTTATTACAACTAATCTACACTTTATTTTAATATTATAAAGTTGAAAAAAACAAACGTTTGGTTGAATGCACAAATCTCAAGAACTATTGGTTCAAATAAAAAGAAAATATTGAGAGATTGGGGAAGGTTTAGATTATATTATTAATTATTATCATGTTAATCGTTCCGATGATGTAACTAATCGAGCACTTACATAAAATTAATTTCCCCGCTCCGGTGACGAGGCGTTGAGTTCTGCAACGCAGATGTGTTCATTAATGGGAACGGTATCTTAACTCTTGGTTACTATGTTCCCTTTGGCTACCTAGCGGGGTAGATGCGGGAAACAGCGTGAAGCTAAAAAATTATTCTATTTCATTATGCGAGGGAAGTCGCTGGTGAAAACTAGCTGCATATCCTACTGGTATTGCCGTTATCATCTTAAGTTATTATAATCGTTTTACATAAAGTGCGTTGATATTTAATATAGTTTTCGAACTCGTTTTATTGCTTAATTAGCACCTACATATAGGGAATACTGATAATATTGATTGTATATCTCTTATTGGCTTTCTCATATGGAATATTACAAGTGTGAAATATACATTATACTTAGTTTTTCTTGGGATATGAGAGCCAAGTGTAGCTTCATGGACTCCCTTAAGAACGCCGCCTTCGTAAACCTTCGAATAAATGTTAGTTCTAGAAAGGCCGAGAACTTTTAGCCAAACAGTTTTCACAATATTTTCGAAATCGCCTTAAGATTAGAATCTAACAAAAGATAGCATATCTCTCCACACAAAGTAAACACCGACGCATTTTATAGTTATTATAGCGCCTCTATACGTATTTAGTGGGTTGCCAATTATTCACCACCCACTAAACGTGTTCCAGGCGATTATCGAATTTACAACATCAGCATTAATTAATATTATTACTTTATTTAATGCTTAATTAATTTTATTATAAGTATGAATAAAATAAAATAAATAAATCAGCTTCACGCTGTATCTCGCACAGAGCAGGTTAGGCAAAGGGAACCTAGTGTTAAGACACTCCGTTTCCCACTTTCTGCCGAATTCTGGAAGTATTGCGTCTTAACTCTTTAAAGTTTTTCTTGAAACAGTTTCTCGCTGTATCCCGCATGTACAAGCGCCACGCCAGGTTTCAATCCTTCTATCCTCATTCCTCATATAAATACAATAAGCATTGAATAATAGCAAGCTATGGCAAGTACGTAAGGTACCTCTAATTCCATCTCTAATCAACCGTTAAATTACTCGAGCATATAGTACAATGGGATTTAATCAGGTATGTCGATTGCTCTGTTATTATACTTATAGTAGTGGACGCGCGCAGCTTCGCTTGCTTATTTAGGGGTGATTTCTAATAAACCATGAAACATGTGTTCAATTTTTTTGAAATATTTTTAAGAGTCTAAATTTCAAATTTTATAAAATTCAGTGGCGATTTAAAGATTTTTCCATACAAAGTTTCAACCCCTTATTTGCACCCTTAGGGGCTGAATTCTAGAAAACCATGAAACATATGTGCAATTAAATACTTTTAAGAGTCTGAATTTCAAATTTTATTAAAATTGGTGCCGATTAAAAAAAATCTATACAAACTTTCAACCCCTTATTTACACCCTTAGGGGGAGAATTCTAGAAAACCATGAAACATGTGTTCAATTAAATACTTTTAAAAATCTAAATTTCAAATTTTATAAGAATTGGTGCCGATTTAAAAAAAATTCCATACAGACTTACAACCCCTATTTTTCACCTCTTTAGGGTTAAAATTTTTCAAAATCTCTTCTTAGTGGACGTCCAGATTACGAAAGTAAATATCTGTCCAAATTTCACGTTTCTACGCACAGCGGTTACGGCTGTGCGTGCCTCTTACCTCAGTCCAGGACAAGTCGTTTTATATATATAGATAACCCTTTAGACGCCAGTCGTGGCGCGGGGGCACAAGGTGTGACTGTAAAATCGACTGGTTCTAGGTTCGAAAATGAACTATTTATTTAAATGTATATTTTCACCTTTTCGCTCTGGTGTCGAGGCAAAGCGCGGCGTTGAGTTCCGCCGTTGAATACGCAATGTCTCTAAGATTGGAGTGCCTTGACACAAGGGTCCCTCTGCCTTCTCTTCTGTGCACGGGAAGTACTGTGTGTGTAGTAAACCTGTTAGAGCATAGACAAGTCACCACACAGTGCGACCTGTCAAAGACCACTCAAATGTCAATAGCACTTTCGTATTTACTATACCGAGACGAACATCACTATGCGTATAGTATCCGAGCCATTATACACTGTCTAGTTGGCACATCACTATTACTGACCTACATGGTCGCTGGTTATAACTAACGGCGGGTTAAAAAAAATACGTTTTTATTTATTCGACTTTAATTATAAATATTTCATTTTTGTTTAGTTTTTTTGTTTAGTTTATGATGGAAAAGAGTTCAAAATTAGCAACGAATATTTCTTATATACATATTATAAACATTACCTTGTATGATAGTAACGACGGCACACGGCGCTGAGTTTCGCCACTCATGCATTGCCTCGATTAGAATGGAAGTGTCTTATAACTAGGTTCCCAGGTTACCTCTGCTACAATGCGGGATATAGAGTGAGGTTAAAAAGAATCGAATCTATACCTACTATCGCAATATAAAAATAAAATAAAAATTCGACATATTCTCGAAGTACTATTACCGCACAGGCATAAAGGCCTAGTGGTACAAAAACAGACCGGCTCAGATGTGCATACGGCATACAAATCATCAATTAACTCTGTTAATAGCGATGGAGGATTTCTTCAAAAGAATGTTACCAGCAAAAACTGCGCGTGCGCAGCTAAGATTGGAAAGCGTAAAATACATCTATGATGTATGGACCACATACACACAATATTGTTTATTGGTGATGGTGATGTAAGGAGTAGATAAAAATAAGAATTTGTTGTCAAACAAATGATGAAAATAAAATCTTTGCTTATTCTTTATGTATTATTATTTTAAGCTTCACGCTGTATCCCGCACATAGAAGGGTAGGCTGAACTGGGAACAGAATCTGCGACTACTTTAGAAATTGTAGGTTGCTTTTTACCACGAGAAAATGGGAAAATCGAAAACCACACACGCATAGCCGCAATCGAAATGATATTATAGTTTTTAATATGGTAATAGAAAAGTCTTCTATTGAGATTTTAATGCTTATTAACATTTACTACAGTAAGAAAAAAACTTCTTTAAGATGGGAAACTTCAAGAATAATAAATGTTAAAATTATAAATACCTCCCACCGTGTCCTGATTGCGGTCAAAAACTTTATCAATTATTCATACAATGAAGTAACTTAACTTAGCGGGGTCCTTGTCTGTTACTTAACTTGTAAAACCGTTTACGTTATCGACAATCGATAACATTAATATAAGCAAGTATATAATTATACGAGCCCAAAAAGAAAATATATTGAACTTAATAGTAATTTCAATATTTAATTAAAATTCGTGGCGCAGGAAAACAAGCTTGCGACTGTAATTGCGACGAGTCTGGGTTCGGTCCCCGCTCGGGAAAATGTAACGATTAATATTTAATATTTTAACTTCCTCGCTGCCGAGGGAAAACGCGGCGTTGAGTTCTGCCACACGCAATGGGTGACGAAATTTTTAATAGAGTGTCTCAACACTAGGTTTCGCAGGTTTTTTCTCTCCCTGTCCATTAATTTTACAATACTTATTATTATAGCATATTAATTAAAGTATACTAAAAAACATGTTTTACATACTAACATTTTCATTATTCAGATCGTATACGCTAGTTACTTTTATAATGGCTGTCATTATCTACACTTGTTCCCGATATAATTAAATGTATGTGCCATACAAATGTGTATGAAACGAGTATTTACTAGCTCACGTATACAAAACATTTACATTATTAATATGCAAAGCATTGTTTATATTACTATTGTTCTTTTGCATTAGTATTTGTGGTACGCAACCCAAGAGTGTTTTACTATTCTTTTGCTTTTAACTAAGTAGTTATACTTCTAATTTCTAGCGATACTAATCCAGTAAGGCCATAATGGCACAGCTTAAACAGTTGTAAACGCACTGGATATGGGTTCGATTCTCACTCGGGGGAATGATTTTTCTTAAATTAGTGTCATAACCCCCGTGCAAAAAGTGAAAGAATCACGAAATACGAACGGTAAAGGAAGAACAGAAGAGGGTGAGATAAAAGAAATAGCCAGGACAATGATAACACTGAGTTCGGAAACTTACGAAATTAAATTTTAATTAAATTTATAAATTATTTCATAATTAGCTCGGCTTGTTTATGTTGTGGTCAATGACTCGTTGCTTATAGGTCGAAGACTAAACCCCTATTACGAAAGGAAGGAACAGCTTAACGCTTTATACTGCACACGTAGCAGGGTCAGAAGGAACCTGGGAACCTAGTATAGTGTACCTTCATTAAGGATACATACATAAGTATAATATGTAAGATTATCATGAACATTTGTTCATTTACTTTATAGCTGTGTTTAATAACTATAAATATTTATTATTTTTACATAATACATATTAATAAATTATGTAATCACTTACGTATTTATAAATCAACGAAGAACAAAAATTAAACATATAATCACTGATAACGTAATCAAAAGACAAATACGAGTTACTTATTTTAATTATTATATTTTACAGTATATTTGTTATCTCTTAACAATCCTTATCACATTCATAAGTATGTACCGTAGGCTCACATTCTAAACACACCAAATTTGCTATCTCTGAAGGGGGCGTTCAAAGCAGCTGATAAACTTAATCCTATTACTTTTCTTGTATCTCTTGGTGCTATTATACCATCATCCCAAAGTCGGGCAGTACTATAATAGGGACGCCCTTCCTTTTCAAATTGAGCTTCTAAAGGTCCTCTTACTTTCTTGTCATCATCATCTGTCCACACTTTTCCTTCTCTTTCAGTCTTATCTTTAGCTACCAATGATAAAACGGTGGCAGCTTGTGGTCCTCCCATTACCGAAATCCTCGAATTTGGCCACATATATAAGAAACTAGGTGAATACGCTCTTCCACACATACCGTAGTTACCAGCACCAAAACTACCTCCCACTAAAACTGTTATTTTTGGTCCTTTGAAACAGCTAACTGCTGTCACCATTTTAGCACCATTCTTAGCAATTCCACCAGCTTCAGCCTCTCTCCCTACCATAAAACCGGTGATGTTTTGTAAGAATAATAGCGGTATTTTACGAGCTGCACACAATTGAATAAAATGGGACCCTTTTAAAGCAGCTTCCGATTGTAAAACGCCGTTATTACCTATTACACCAACAGGATGACCATATATAAATGCAAATCCACATACTAAAGTTTCACCATACAATTGTTTAAATTCATGGAATCTGCTTCCATCGACAACTCTTGCAATCACTTCTCGAATGTCGAAAGGCCTTTGAATATTTGCCCCTACGATTCCATGTAAATCCTCGATGTCGTGTAGAGGTTCGTCAATTTTTTTGTTTTCAATTCTAACTTGTTGGCCACTATTCCAATTTAAGTTAGCAACAACATTTCTAGCCAAATGTAATGCATGCTCATCATCTTGAGCATAATGATCCGTTACTCCAGATTGCCGGCAATGTAAATCAGCTCCTCCCAAATCTTCCGACGACACTGACTCCCCGGTTGCTGCTTTCACCAACGGTGGGCCAGCTAGGAAAATTGTTCCTTGATTTTTAATAATAATACTTTCGTCAGACATGCTCGGGATATAAGCACCACCCGCTGTACACGACCCCATAACGACGGATACTTGAGGAATTCCCTCTGACGACATATTTGCTTGATTATAAAATATTCTCCCAAAGTGTTCTCTATCGGGAAACACGTCCGCCTGATCAGGTAAATGCGCTCCACCGGAGTCGACTAGATAAATGCAAGGAAGCCGGCATTCCTGGGCAATCGCCTGAGCTCGTAAGTGTTTCTTGACGGTGATAGGAAAATACGTCCCACCTTTAACGGTAGCGTCGTTCGCAACAATCATACAGTCTCGACCTTGAACTTTACCGATAGCAGTCACTATACCGGCGCTCGGCACCTGACCTTTGTACATGTCGGTGGCGGCCAGCGCGCTCAGTTCTAAAACATCGCTTCCTTCGTCCACCAACCGGTTGATCCTGTCCCGAACCAGCAATTTGCCTCTCGACGTGTGCCTCTTGATCGCCTCCTCGGAGCCGCCTCTGATAGCCTCATTTGTTTTGAGACGAAGTTCTTGGACGAGCTCGTCCATTTTAGCTTTGTTTTCTTGATAATAGGGGTCATTCTTGTTTGGTTCGCTTCCTATCACCGCGGAGTAACTGTACATCCGTGCGTTCAATCGCCTCAGTCCTCTTACTAATTTAATCATTTTTGCAATTAAATTAACGCCGCGATAAACACGTCCAACCGACCAGATTGCGACTCGGTACTGATTCAATATATTATGTACATATTTTATCAAAGTAATTAGTTCATACGAAAACAATTTCGTTTCGTCAAATTTGACCCGCTCTGATAAAAATACGTTTTCATATAGTTAAAAGATAATATATTATCAACAAGTTGCTTTGTTATCTGCAATCGTAAAATTCTCATATAAGCCGCGTAGGTGCATCTTCGCATAATAAAATGCAGTGAAGTAAACGACAATGGCACGCTTTTTGTTCAATGTAGGTAATGTAAACGCATATACAATTTAAAATAAAATGTTTCGCCCTACTTGCTGAGGATGACGTAAGCTTAGGAGGTTTTTCGATTTGTGAATGAAACACGCCTTGAATAAACTTGTTGGAAAAGTGGATTGTCATTTATTGCTTGTAATGATATAAGAATCTGTGGTTACGGTTTTTTTAGCATCACGCTCTATGAAGTATATAGCAGGGTGAGCAGAGACATCCTGGGTACCTAGTGTTAAGACACTCCGTAACTATTAAAACACTTCGTTCCCCATTTTCCACTGAATTCTGGGATTATAAATAATTTGGCGAAGGTCATAACAATAATGCTAACTTTAATATTTGTATGGTATTTAAATACAATAAAATATCAACATACAAGCTATAAATATAAACAATTCAATTCAAGGTGTTTGTATAGTAGGTACATCATGTCAATTTATGGCATCAACGGGTTCAACGACCCGATTCACTTTCTGTGGAGGGCGACACTTGCAGGTCGTTTGTGTCATATACGTTTTGATTATCATCTTTTAAATGTATAGATATATGGACGAAACAAACATAATTTTATGTATTTACTTTCTTTACTTTATTTGTTAAATATTTACATATTGCTCTTTTTAGGGTTCCGTACCTCAAAAGGTAAAAGCGGAACCCTTATAGAACTACTTTGTCGTCCCTTTATCCGTCTCAGATATTCTGGTGAGGTCTACGGTTCCTGGGTGCTCAGAAAAAATCAAGCTTTACATAAATCAATATAATCAAAAGCGTATATGAGCGTTTATGCGTCGTTTTTGATGCATTTTGTGTGAAATTTGACGAGTAATAAAAACCTACTTCCTATAGGTACCTTGGTACTTGCCAGATTTATAAGAAAATCTATTGAAGTATCAATTGAAGTATAATAAGTATCTATTGAAGTATAGTAAAATCTATCCAATAGATTTTCTCATAAATCGCTAATGGACAGACGGTGATAAGTACCAAATGTAGTATATACATAGATTATATCATTATTCGATCGAGTGGCATTTGAATCCCCTTCAGTCACCTATAGGGAAATGTGCTTCTAATTCCACTGCGCTACAATAGAGTCATTTTTAAACAATACTAATATTAGCTTGTGCAAATTTACTTCCACTTTTCATTCCCATAATATAGGAAGCGGACCGGCGACTGAACGACGTCCATTATGCGGTGTGAAAGGTTACTCGAAACAACCAACTATGTTCCCACAAAATAAATCATTGCTAAGATAGTTCGGACTTATTTTTTAACGAGTGTATAACAAATGGCTTTCACGTTTGTAGTAAATTAAAGTAATAATTTTCTTTTATTTTACATATACTCGTATAGATAATAATAAATTAATTTTATATTTGATAATAATAAATTAATTTTTGACGTGAGCTCTGGTGATGACGTAAAAGCGTGGCGTTGAATGCCGTCACTCAACACGCAATGCCTCCAGAATTCCCCGGAAAATGGAGAACGGTAGTGTCTTAATATCTTAATAGGACCAGAGTGTTTTAACACTAGATTCCCAGCTCCCCTCTGCTTGTCCTGCCACGTGAAACAAAAAAAATAAAGGTACATATACTGACATTTGCAAAATAAGAAACAATTTCACAATAGCTTACTAAGAACTATTATATATATCGTTAAGATTTCACACTCTAAATATCTAATCGATAGTAGTTAGTAGGTAAGCCAAACTTTCGTCACGCGGAAGAGGTGTTTATATCACGTCAATTATGGTTTAAGTATCTATATGTCACGGTGGGTGCCATAAGCTGTTAGTATAAAGTGGCTAACCCAAATTAGTAATGTTTTTTCTACTTTCAAGCGTCTCACGAAATTTGTGGAAGAAATAACTTGGTAATTTAATCATATTTTAGATCTCCTTTTTCCACCTAATTTAGAATATTGTATACATACTATACAAAAGAAATACTATTTTTTATGTAAATTATAAAATATATAAATTGCTCTCAAATATGAGATCGATCTTCAGATGCCGTTTCCATTCATAAATGACATTTCCATGGCCATACAGGCCCTAATGTGCGCTTCCCAGTTACGCCACGATAGTGTCAAAACAACGGCGTTAAACCCTGCATAACTTTTAGTTTAAAAGACTTCTTATAATAAAGTGTTATTTTTGTTCTTTTCAGGATCGAGATGAACAAACAAAACTGGAAATGAAACACAGACAAGAAGAAGATGACTTATATAGAAAATTCTCGAAACACAGAGAAGAGGAAAACAGAAGAATACGAGAAGAAATACAGGTATTTATTAAATATGTTAAATTATTAAAATTAAAGATATTGTATCGTCTTATTTTATAGGTTTTCAAGTTATAATTTTATATTATGTTATATTTTTATGCAATACGTATTAAAGTACTAATAAGAACAACGAAAAAAACATGACATATTAAGGCTAAATAACAAATAAGTACTGATGAAAATAAAGTTTTGTACAAATTATTCCTCTTTCTCGATTCTTTTATTATTTTTTACGATATTCGATTTTTTTTATAAAATAATATCATCTAATTCTGTGAAAGGAACAAAATTACCGACCGACTGTTCCAGAAATCGATAATTTTTTGCTGCTCGGGTTGCCCTTAATTACGACTGCAATTTTTTTGATACTGCAAAGAAACCTTTCTTTTTGATGATTTTCCTTATATTCAAGAACATTAAATCATTAAAAACACCTTGTTTGTGGCATGACATGAAAAACTGCTAAATTCGCTAAATTACCGTAAATTGACATACTTGGTTTTCATACAAATGATTAAAGAGTTACGCCGCAGGCTCGAGCTAATTATTTAAAGAAATGTCTACGACCTCAGAAATCTTATTTTTAAAATTTTTCTCTTCTCATTATATCTAGAATACAGTAGAATAGACAAAAGGAATATAGTTTTAAGACACTTCGTTGCCCACATACCATCTTATTTGTAAGACACTGCGTGTTGAGTACCTACCAACAGGTCTTATTGCCAGAGGAAATAATATTTCCTTTAAGTGGGCATCGAACCCACATCAGTCGTGTTTACAGTCAAACGATGCCGGTTCGCATATATAGTTTAAAACTGTATAAAAGTAAACCTTGACATTATTGTTTTCTCCAGGACGAATGGGAAAGGGAACTAGAGCGACTAACAAATAGATTCCAGCAAGAAATGCAAGTAAAGAAGAGAAGACCAGATGCTGAAATAGGTGCTCTCACTCTACGACACCAGCAAGAGAGGGCCGATTTGGAGAAGAATATGACATTACGGAGAGATAAGAAAAAGGAGAGTTTGACGAGGAAAATGTTGGAACACGAGAGGTATGTTTTTAATTGATTGATTTTTATAATCCGATTTTTTAAGAATACCTACTATAAATATTTCAATTACTAAATAAAAGTATTCGTTTTATGTGCTTAAGGGTTTTCAGTATACCATAGTCCAAGAGATATCGGTTATAATCCTCGACATTTCTTTCTCATTTTGAGGAGTTCCATATAAGATAAATAAGAGTAAAAAATGTTGAAAATAATAGTTTTATTCGCTAAATTTCCATAAATTATTAAAAGAATAATTATTAAATATAATTTCTATTATAAATAGTAATAATAAACTTAAAACAATAAAAAACTTAAAGCAATCCTTAATTTCTATCCTGAAAGTAAATATATCTATGAAATAAAACCAAAATACCAAATTAACAAAAACATAATTTATTACTCTTTTAGTTTTTTGACATTCGTGGTGCAGGGGCACCGTGTGACATTAAAATGGGGAGCGGAGTGTCTTAACTAGGCTTCCTCTGCTTACCCGAAGCAGACTTAGCGTGAAGCTGAAAAAAAAATAAAAGAAATTCTCTTTCACACTACCATATCATATGTACAAATCAAACAATATAAAATTAACCAGTGTTGTGCCAGGAGAAAATACCTTACATCATGTTTAACATTTAAATAAGCTGGGCCACGTCGTAAAAATGGCGGCGGTCAGCTTTAAAGAGAGCCCGATGAGAAGCCACTTTCATTTACAACTCATTTACAGAACCGGATGCTAAATAAAACGTATGAGAATATAAATTGTATAGAATAGAATAGATTACACTGAATGGCGGTTAATTAATTTTTAATCTGTGCTAGTGCTCTTAAACTCTCCGTTTCCCATTTTCTGCCAAACATATGAAGTTTGAAATCTAGTCGATAATAGTTTCGATTTAATAAATATTTTAATAACAACTATCATTCTCTTTTGCTTTATTATATTTTTAGAAATGATTTCAAAGCTGTTAAAAATATCGAAATAATTTTATGACTTTAACAGCGCTGCCATTAACACAAACCTATTCGCTATGGTAAGCCAGATATGTAGTATTTTCACAACCTTCCTTTAAAACCTGAATGCTACCTGAAAATAAATTAAAAATCACATATTAATATTCCAGAGCTGCAACAGCAGCCCTAGTAGAAAAACAAAGCCACGAGATGATGGAGCTCATCCAAGAAAGAAGATCAGAGTACATGGCAGCTTCCTCCCTGTACCTCGACGGGGAAGAAGCGCCTCCCTACCCAGCACGAGCACCGCCCCCACAACCACCGCTTGTATCGAAGTTCCACATTTATACTGATCCTGCGGAGTTCACTGATGTCGATAAAATTGCTATTTCTGTGAGTTGGAACTTTTACGATTTTTCTAGCTTAATTAAAGTTCTAAAATTTTGGGCATATTTAGTGTTCAATAGAAAAGCAATGAGTTACAGATTTGGAATTCATTTTATAGGGATTTATTTAGCGGTTTTTATTATAATGCTATAGCTCTCCTCAACTTTAAACATCTACTACTTCTAAGAGACCCTTCTTCATACTTAAATAAAATAAACAATAATTTTCTAACGTTTCCTAACAGGTAGCTCAAGAAGACCAGAAAACCTTCACAGACCTGGTGAGACAGCTTGTAGGGAGATGTGCCAGCGACGTAGAAAAAGCTCGCACCATATTCAGATGGATAACAGTCAAGAATCTAAATAACATTCAATTTGATGACAACTTGAGAGGAGATTCACCTTTAGGGCTGTTAAGAGGAATAAAACATGGAACGGAGAGTTACCACGTTCTGTTTAAAAGATTGTGCAGGTAATGTATTTGGGAGAGATTTTGGAAAAAATGATATTTATTTGAAAATTTCATAATCTTAATAAAAATAAAAGTAAATTTTGCTCTATATATCGATCTAGGCGTTTGAATAAAAAAATATTTATAAACAATTTTTAATTTAATAATCAAGAATTTGAATTATCTTCTTTAATTTACTGTCTGGACTTTTTTTATATATACAACATAACATATTAAAATTTCCATTCCAGCTACGCCGGCCTCCACTGCGTAGTAATAAAGGGGTACAGCAAATCAGCAGGGTACCAGCCAGGAGTCAGGTTCGAGGACAACAGGTTCAGGAACTCTTGGAACGCGGTGTACGTGGCGGGCGCGTGGCGCTTCGTCCAGTGTAACTGGGGCGCGAGGCATTTGGTTAACGCGAAGGACGCTCCTAAGCCTGGGAATAGAGGGAAGAGTGACAGTTTGAGGTGAGTGATGTTTTTTTGGTAAGTTCTCGCTGTATCCCGCACACAGTAGGGTAAGCCGAGGGAACCTGGTTTTAAGACTCCCCGTTTTTAATTTTACACCGAATTCTGGAGGCACTGCGAGTGGCTGATCGCAACGCCACGCTTTGTGTCGACACCAGAGCGAAGAGATGAAATTATTTAATATGTTATTTCCTTTAGTGGAGATCGAACCCACAAGTCGAGTTTACAGCAGCTACGAGTGGCCACAATATCCGACCTGAGTATATGAGCTATTTGTTGTAATTTATTATTTTTTAGATTTTTAAACATAAAATACTGAATTAAAAGTTTTTATAAAATCTTGCAATAGCTATTTGGTTCTGTAATTGTATAAATAAACACTTTTCCTTTACAGATACGAATACGACGATCACTATTTCTTAACCGACCCTCGAGAGTTCATATACGAGTTCTACCCTCTACAACCTGATTGGCAGTTACTGAAGACACCGATAACCTTACACGACTTTGAAGAACTACCCTTCGTCAGATCTCTGTTCTTCAGATACGGGCTGTACTTTAGTGACCCGAACACCAAAGCTGTTATGTTTACTGACTCTACTGGTGAGTTAAGTTTTTTTTAACTTCTAATGTGTTCTAATTGTGTCATTTAGCATTAAAAAAGAAAATCTAGTGTTAATGTACTACGTTCTCTCTTTTGTCTAATTTATATGTATATTTTTGTCATAAGTGTAAATTTCTTTGTACCTGAGGAATATAAAACCGTATAGTTTTATATTATTTTGTGCTCCTCATTTGTTTTATTTACAGATTTATTTTCTTAACTTAATAAGAAATGCACAGATTGATATGACGAAAATCAAAAAATGATTAACATGATTTGCTTATGCTATTCTATAACTCTTTATATTCTTTCTTCAATATTGAACGTGGGGAACGTAGTGACTTAACTACGAAACGGAGAAAATAAAAAAAAACGACTGTTATTTCTAGGTGCGGCGACGATGCGTATAGCGATGCCAGCACACATGCAGAGCTCGCTCATATTCCACTACAATTTGAAGTTCTACGACACCGAGGGTGACGGATTCGACGGTGTTAGCCTCAAGAGATTTGTTATGCAGGTTTGTATTCTTTAGATAAATATATCGATTCTGTAATTGTATTAAAATAATATCGATTCTAAAATGTACGTATCTAATTACCTATATGAGTTCTAGTTGTTTCCTTTACGTACGTAATGTCATTTAAAATATTTAGCCTTTTATTTGTGAAACGAATACGATAAAAATAAACAATTACCTATAATTAAGTTAAGAAAAATTCAAGAATCCTGAATATGTGACAAGAGACTATTGAACCTTGGTAGCATATCTATGGCAGAAATAGAAAATCTCTTATAATTATCTCTTATTATTCTGATAAACCCGCCACATAATACGAAATGTTTCCAGAAATCAAAAAGCAAAGTGGTGAACGGACTGTTCCCTCCGTTTGCTACTTTCCACCGATTAGTTTGATTTACATTACATTTTTATTTTTTTGCAGTCCGTAGTAGGCAACGTGGTCTCATTCCGAGTCCACGCTCCTTGCAGCGGCGCATTCCTGCTGGACATTTTCGCGAACGCTGTCACGCCGAGAGAGTACCTCACAGGGGAACCCATGAAGTTCAAGAGTGTTTGTAAATTTAAAGTAAGTTTTATTTTGATGTATTTTTGTTGTTTACACAAGATATGGAGCTTTGATACTAGGTTCGTCTTTTATAGATAAAAGGTGCATTATTTATGAGGATATTTTATGCTTATTTTATTTAATTAATTGAATCTAAAAGCAATAGTTTATTACATTTTAAGAAATGCATTTTATATTTATTTTTTAGCAATATTAATACATAAATTCTATCACTTTTACACTAACTAGTAACGCAGTTACGTAAATGAATAATATAAGCATTTTTTTTATAAAATCAAACAATTTAAAACTATAACTTCTAACTAGTTTAAGAATGACATTCGTAGTTCCATCCTCCGTTCTCTGACTACCGAGTTAGGGATACTTCGTGAACCTAGATTAGATTAAAATACAATTTTCCCAGTAAACAGTCATTTAATAATACAAATATAATTTCAGATATGCTGCGCAGAGCTGCGGACGGTGATGGTGCCGCTGCCGGACTGCGCGAGCGGCGAGTGGGGACCCACCAAGGCGACGCGGCTGTTTGGACTTGTGCCTATTACACATCAAGTAATTATGTAGAAGATTCCTTAAAAGTATACTTTTTTTGTGGATGAATGGATCGAAAAAAATGATATAAAACTTTAGCTAACATAGCTGGCAAAGATGGTTTTAAGTATTATTATTAATTCAAATTTTCTAATATAATAAGTTCATAAGTAACCCACAATTTCTAAGATAAATGAATAGATATTTTTTTAACTATGTAAGTTTTTTGGCAATGTGTGGGGAATGGAGTGTCTTAACATTAGGTTCCCTCTGCCACTCGCGCTTTGCCTCGCCACCAGAGCGAAGAAATGGAAATATGAAAGTAAATATATATTTCATTTCCTGGAGTGGGGATCGAACCCACAAGGGTCGCGTTGCAGTCACACCTTTGTGCCGCTGCGTCACGACGGCCTCTACTACCACTATTAAAATTACCAAAATATAATATTTTTCCAGGAAGCGCTAGTATTTGCGGGTCGTGAACTGGAGATCCAGTTCCGCATGTCACGCCCTCTCGCGGACTTCATGGCGACGTTACACAAAAACGGCGTGGACGAGAAACGACTCTCTAAATACGTGCAACAAAACGTATCTGATGATATTGTCACGTTTTATATTACTTTTCCGGAGGAAGGTGGGTTTTGAATTGTTTAAATTAATTTCTTGGAAGTAAATATTATGTGATTAATTCCCCCTAAGCGATCGTGGTTTGGAAGACATTTGCGAAAAAAACACTTTGATATATCTATAAATATTAATTTAAAACAACATCTACATCAAAAATGTATGTAGTATGCAGAAAATTATAGTTTTAATTAAATAAATATTTATTACAAAAAATATTTAATTGTAAATTTCAGGTCAATACGGTTTGGACATTTATACGCGAGAACGCGGCGGACCCACCGCCATACACCAGAACGGATCAACTGAAAAAGAAAAACATCTACTGACACACTGCTGCAAATATCTGATAAATAGTAGTAAAAGAAATTAATACTATAATTACCGAAGAGAAATTTACAGAATGTCTTTATAATATTTATTTAAATATCAATGCAAAATTATATGAGAATTAAAAAATGGATTGAAATATTCATTAATCTGTCTTTATCTGTATCATAATGGCTACATATTTGGCGCCAAAATAATTGTTGAAATATTTTTTTAGGTTTACATTATATCCTGCCTATAAAGTAGGCAGAGGAAACTTAGTGTTAAGACACTACATTCCACAATTTTTGAGACATTGCCAGTTGAGTGCCGGGATTCAACGCCGTGCTTGGTCATTTTTAATTGATATTACAATAATAAACAATATAAAGCTCAGTCGATTTTATATTGAAGTAATTTAATAAATTAACTTTTTATATCAGCTTATTCAAGCTAGTCGCTATTGCGAAGTAGATTTAAGAAATATATTATATAACTTAATAACAATTGTATCCAAATGTAGATAATAATAGTGAAATAAAAACCGTCCATTTGTAAATCATTTATTATTAATACTTACATATTATAATATACATATCTTTTTGTAAATGATATTAATAGTAATATGATTTTATTTTTAAGTACTCTAGGTTGTGTTTGTGCAATGCAATTGCAATTTATACATATATAAGTTACTTTACATTTTGAAGATATAAGTACACTTTGACATAATGTAAAAAAAATATATGATTTATTAAATGTTTTTAAGGTTTTTAGTTTAAACATTCACTATTGAAAATTTTAACATAATTCAATTATATTTTTTATAATTTTAATGGCGCAAATGAAAGAAAGCCTTAATTTAGAAAAAGAAAATTTATAGAATATAATGATTTTTTTGATATAACAATATGTATTGAATAGAAAAGACAAAATAAGTTTTCGGATAGAAGCACTTAGGAATGTATAATTAAACATTTTTCGATTTGTACAAGTGGAAAAAAAGAATATACCAAAAGAAAAGTGTAAAAATATTATTTTCACAAATGTATGAAAATTACTATTATTTTTAACTATATAAATTTTATAGTTTACTTACTTATTATTCTAAACAATAAGGAAATTCATTGAACAATAACTAAATATTTTTCATCGAAACTACTTTCATTAGAATTTTCTACAGATTGAGACATCCATGACACAGGTTTTTATTAATAACAAACTTTTTTATAAAAAAATATAATCAAATTATTCATTAAATATGGCATACAATTAAGTCAAATTAAATGCAATTAAAATAACATATCTGTTATGTATGTTTTTTCTTTCAAATAATATTTAGAAAGGTACTTTTTACTTATCTATATAATAAATCAATTTTATGTATATTCTCATTAATGATGTAATAATTATTTTAACTCTCGAATATTGTTCTTACGCTTAACACGATAAAGTAATTAAGTAGTAATAAATCAGTTTTAACATTTATTAAGACGTAATTTATATTATATTATTTTAATAATACACGACCGTATGTAAATGTTTTTTTTATATAAAATATAATGGCATGTTATTTTTCTAGTTATTTTATTTTATTTTTAACCTATTTTATTTGAGCACCAAATACAGTGGGACGGATTTTAGTTATTTAGTTTACATTTATTTATAACTAGCTTTAACCTACTGTTTCGTTCTTCTTTCGTGTATGTCACATTTTAAGTGTCCAAAGTAATTGACTGCAGATACAATGGGTTTACAATACTTATCAACAAATGGACTATCTAAAACTTAAAGATTTTTGCAATAGTTCCTGAGACTAATGCCATTCAACCAAACTAATTCCTCAATTTTAATATAGTAATATAGATATTTAAACACAACCAATACTTATGTCAAATAAGTATATACTAAATAATTATTAGTAAATACTAAGTAAAGAGTCAATTTAAAGAAAATTCGTTACCAGCGAATCTATACATACTAAATGATAGTAAAAAAATAATTTATTTTATAAGAATTCATGAAATATCATTTAAATATAAATATATAATATAAAATGCGTTCGCTAACGAGCATATATATATATACCTACCGAGCATATATAACTGCATAGTACAAATTCCATCTTTAAAATAATTACTATGTAACTCCCTCTCAATAACGGTTACGTCAGAATTAAGTAAAAACAGATTTTCTAAGTTGTCAAAATTTGTAAGAAATGTAGTCGTGGATATTGTATCAGTTGTTACAAACACTAATATATTATTAATATCAATGTTTATCTGTTAATAATATAATTATTAAAAAACTAATATTATAATATATTAAAATTCGGTTTTCTCTATTGATTTAACAGCAAATTCCAATAACACTATAAAACAAGAGGTTTAGTGACGTCATATGAGACGGATGGTTAACCTAGACGAGTCCTTTAGTAGCGTTTAAAGTAGCGCGCTGTTCCACACCTCGTATTAATGTACCCAAAAGACCTTCCATTTCGTTTGCTGTTTCACGTAATTGAGTATTATCGAAACACGAATCTGAAATAAAAACAGGTTTTGATCGAATTTTATATTTATATTTAAATGTAATGGAGTTATTTGTAGCTTGACGCCTGTTCCCGTATGCGTAGGCAGAGGGAACCTAGTGTTATCCACCAGAGTTGGTTAAATGTGTGTTAGTTAAGTTAAAAATAATATTAATATAATCATTCCACTGAGAGGAGATCGAATCCGCAATCATTGCATTTACAGTCATACGCTGACAATATGGAATCGAATCGACACCCGTCGGGTTTACAACAACAGAAGTACCTTCAAACAATATAGTAATAATGACAAAAATCAATTTACCATCCATTGCAAAATTATGCGTTAATATCTGTTGTAATCTATCCAAGACCGTGTCGAGATCCGCGTTTAACGCCCTCATCTTGTGGCTGCTGGTCTCCACTGTTTGTAAGTCGGAGGCGAAGCGTTTTTCCGTTGCACATATACTTTGTGTGTTCATTTGTGTTTGGTTGTGCTTGGTTGTTTCTGTTTCTGAAATTATTGAGAATTTAAATATAATAATAATATTTATTACTTTATTTTTTATTTTCAGCTTTACTATTTATTCCACAAAGGGGGTAGAGATTTTAAACTAGCATTCGTTGACTGAATTCGAAACATTTCGTGTAAAGGGTCGGAACTCAACACCGTTGTCTACCTTCCCAGAGCGAGGGAATTGAAAAAAATAAATATAACATTTTCTGAATGGGACAGAACCCACAAAAGTTCGGTTCTTTAATTAAGGCGTTTCGAGCGTGCCAGTTGAGCACAAAATCTCTTCGCCTTTGTCGCATTATATGGACAATGGAACACATGGCTATTGCGTTTACAATCATACTGTCACTATTTTAGGTAGGGCTTTATTATGTGACAGATGGCATAAAGTAATTGAAATAGCAAGCGGGTTAGATTACCATTTGAGGAAATGAACTATATTCATTCGGAGTTTAATTACGCAACAATCAATTACGTTATAAATTCAAAGGGAAAAAGTATTTTTGACATTGGATTGTCTATGGTAATCCTGCCACATGGAGTATAAAGGGATGAAGCTAAGAAAAAATTAATTAAATAATAACATAAATAGAAAAGATGGCATACCATTATACCAGTTGCTCATATCATTCATAGACACAGATGATATACTATCAGACGTGACATGCATCACTACAGGTTTTAAAGCATCTCCTGACATTGTCAATAGATTCTGATTCTTAGAGGTGACAGAGAAATTTCCGGAATCCAAACTAAGTACCCTCGGCTGTTTGTTATCAGTAACTTTTGATTGCTTATCATCCACCAACGGTATGGGACTGAAGAGATCGAAGGCATGTGGTCTGTCATTTCCATCTGTTTTTGATTCCGCAGGCAGATTTTGTTGATTGAGTAAGCTGTCCTGTTAAGAATATGATCGTATAATTTTTAGTATAAGTGCAAATTATTACAGTACGCTCGACAAGTCGTGGCCACTCTAAAAGTAAAGCTTTTGAAACTTTTGTGCATTCTTCAAAGCAAAAAAAAAACAAATATTAAATCTGCACCCTAAAACTAGCCATCTATGGCTAGTTTTAGGGCGACCACAACTCGTACCGAATATCGAATTAATGAGCTAGGTAGTAGAATAAAGGGCTTTAACTTTGACCATTGCAAGTTGTTAGTCGTAGTGTCAGAGCGGGGAAATGAAAATAATTAATTACCACAAGTGAGAATCAAATCTTTAACTATTGACTTTATAACCAGATGCTTTACCACTGTGCCACTATGACCTGACACAACATATCGCAAAAGTAGGTTAACATTATATTATTAGAAAAGCAAATGAATTATGCAAGAGTATAAATAAAACAAAAATAACAAAAATATATTATACCTTTAAAATTTTAAGCCTATTTATTTGCGTAGATAATTGCTTATAATGTTGGTCGACTTTAGATTTTAGTTCATCACTACCACTTTTAGCTACTGTCTCCAATTGGTCCGTTAATTCTTTAATTAATCTGAAAAGCAAAATGAAATACTGATTTTATTATCTTCACGATCTCTTTTTATGGTATCTTAGTTCCTTTATACATTATTGAGTTCACGAACACCACTGCTGATGCATTATTAAATACGTTATTCATTTAGTTATAGCCATTCTTTTCTCAAACGTCACACGAACCCCCATATAAAATGTGAGCAGAGGGAACTTAGGAATTTAGACGCTCCATTCCCCAATTTCCACCCAATTTTTAAGACATTTTGTGTTTAGTGGTGCAACTCAAGCCCCGCGCCAGTTTTATGCCAGAGCGAGCAAATTTCCCTTGAGTGAAAATCGAACCTACAATGGTAAACGTGATTACAGTCAAACGCGGCACCTATACGCCACGACGGCTAAAATAACAGCCAATGCTTATATTTCACTTACTTATTTTCGTTTTCCAATTGATTTATAACATCTTGCAATGTAAAAGCCGGATTGGCTTTATTACCAGATGCTTTTCCTACAGTAGAAGTATAAATAGCGGGCTTCTCGTTTTTCCTTTTTACAGAACCTTGTGATACTAAATTCTTGTTTTTGCTATTCTTTTTGCTTGTTTTCTTCTTTTTCGTTTTAGTGCAAAAGAAGAATCGTTTCATGTTTTTCATGAAACCTAGACATTCTGTTGGTTTAACCTGAAAGTAAAAAAACGAAAACAATTTTTATGAATGTCAGACTAAACCGACAAAAGTTTAATTTTAAATACGACATATTTTAAAATAAAAAAACAAAGTTAGAGATTGTGTAATCTAAAAATTGTTTTTTTATTTATTTCTCATGAAAAAAACTGTATACAAAAAAAACTAATAACTCTTAATTCTTTTTAAAATATTACCTCTCCGTCAATAATTTCTTGGACTACATGTGTTTTCTTGTGGCCAGAAATACTCGATGCATCCTTGTCATATAGATAACACTTTTCACAAAAGAATAAATTATTGCACTTGGAACATTTAAATTTTAGCACCTGAAAAAATAGTGTATTTTTTTTAGCTTAACGCTGTATATCACCAATAGCAAAATAGGTAGAAAGAACCTGGGAACCAAGTGTTAAGATACTCGGTTCCCAGAAGACCTCCGCATTCTCCACTTTCCACCGAATTCTCGAGGCTACTCTTGTGTGTTGTGTGTTGAGGAAACGAAAGAATTTATTTCATATATAAAACCAACGCGTTTACAGACATTTATAGAATAGTAACACAAGGTTTTAGGTCAAAATCAATAATAAACTATTCAAACACAAATCTATTACCTACCTGTATAAGAGGCTGGGTACATATAACACAAGTGGCGCTGGCATTGGAACAGTTCCTACTAGCTATAACCCTCTGGACTACAGTCAGGCATCGAGTGCTTGCACATTGTTGGGTGCCCCATTCAGCTACTATTTGTGCACTTATACCAAGCATGCCTGCGCTCTGTAATGTAAAAAAAATTTAGGCAGGCAGAGGGAACCTAGTGTTAAGGCATTGCATATTATGTTGTGGAACTCAATGGAATATGGTGGAATAGCTTTTGTTTCGGTGAGAGAGAGAAGAAATGAAAATATTGTTAAATAATAATTCCTTCCCCTAATGGCAACCCACAACCGTAGTGTTACAGTCACATTTGTGAGCCCCTGCATGGTTAGTTCGGTTTGCCAACTCAACATTACAATTCTTAATAAATTTAACAACGATTGAAAGTAATGGAAATATAATTTCAATAAAATGTGATGTGAGTAATAAAAAAATTAAATTGACTTATATTTTAAAATTCCTTTATAATTAAATAATCAAAAACTGTAAATGTATAAAATAAAAAAAAATAGAATTATAAAAACAGCTTACTTTCTCGAAACATGAATCAACATCACTCTGTATATAATCACACTGACATCCTAAGTATTTAGGTAATGCTGTTACATGTGCTAATAATGCAGCTAGTCTTTTTGGTGACACACACCCATTGTGGTCTGCACTGCAATTTGCGAGCGCCAGCCATTTTTCTGATATAGATTCCTCACTTAATAATATTAACAGGGTTTTTGCTGCTAGCACTCGTATGGGAGTTTTTCTGTCTCTAAAATTATATTATATTAAGTAATTAATGTAAAATATGGTGTTAAGTTCTGCCACTCAACATGCAGTAAATTACTAAATATTGGACTTAATCATGAGATAAATGTTAATTATAATATTTCTGAATTTCAGAAATAAAATCTTTCAATAAATACATGTATTTTGTTGATTGGTTTGTATAATATCAAATCCAAAAAATTAAGAGGCAGAAATTTGAGTCTCCACCGAATATTAGAGAATTACTAAGGGAGGAAGTCATACAAAAGCTATAAGCCTCTGGCCAATTAAGCGAGAGAGTAGTTTGTTAAATTTATTTTGAAATAGTAAAAGTATATTTAAATAAAGTTTCTAAGTATGGGAACCATTGCTATTGTAATATTGTATGTATATTATTTAAATAAAGTGAAAATCAAGAATTTCGAAACAAGTAAAATTATAATTACCGAGTTACAGAATAAAAACACTTACTCATCATAAACATTCAGTAAAAGATTAATCAAAAGGTCCACTGCCAAGTCAACATCTCCAGAAAAAAGACCTTCTTTTTCAGCAGCAAAAAAAATATCAGCAAGAACAGCTTCTAGTTCTGCTGTATCAAGAGATAAGCTGCTTTCAGACAAGCTGAGCTGATGTCGGGCAAATACACCTGAACTTATACGTAAAGGTGGCACTGAAAGTTTAAAGTATTGCAAATATGTGATTATGGCTGTAAAATATTGATATTTATGTAAATTTGTTCAATATGTTTCCATATATTATAAAATGTTAGTAATATCTTGGGAGTACTTGAATAATTACTAGTTACTAGTTATACACTGTAGGTTACCTTGAAGACTCCTTTGTAAGGAAAATAATTTAAATGCCATTCTGTATGCACTGTATTTAATGTCATTGTATTCGTCTAAGGTTTTCAAAATTTTACAAAATTTTGGATGGTCATAACTTTGTTCCCCGGTGTTTTTGCTGAAAAAATAAATTTTAATAAAATATTTTATTGTTATTTGTTATAATAAAATTTAAAAGTTAGTGAAAGTTGATAACTTACTCAATGTAACATGGATAACCCACTTCATTTTCTACTTTGTTCCATTGTAACTTATGCATTTTTATTTATTGGAGTAATTTCATGTTATAAATCTGTATATTTATACAATATTATTTATTAATTAGAAACAAACAGTCGACACTACATTCTAAATTCTAATCTGTAAAAATTAACCGCCGTAAAAATATAAATATTCAAATATAGAAGGTTAACATTCCATTACATAATATAATGACCAATAAAAACAAAAGTCCTTGTTTTCTGAAATGACATACACCAATTATAAAAGTTTTGTTACTTTTGCCATTGGTCAACTAGTCGCTATCTAGGCAAGCAATACGCGACATAATTACAGATAATATATAGAAATCCTCATGCCATTTTTATCTACATTTAAAATGATAAATATAAAATATATAATAATTTTAAATTCAACAAATTTGATAGATGTATTTTTTAAATAATTTTATTTTATTTATAAAACATATTATTGCACGACGACGTCGAGTGTACGACGACGACGAGTGTACTGTCTCTGAGTCTCAATATGGATTTCAGCCAGGATCGGGCACCATGGACGCCATTTTCGCCCTCAGAACTTTGATGGAGGCATACAGGAAAAAAGGAGAGCTCTGCACGTGGCCTTTTTAGATCTGCAGAAGGCCTTTGACTGTGTGCCTCGTCAGTGTATCTGGTGGGCATTGCGATCCAAAGGGATCCCTGAGGCCTATATTGAGATTATCAGAGGCATGTACCACGATTCCGCTTCTATGGTTAGGACTGCTGTTGGCGACACTAGACCCTTCCCGATTACAGTGGGGGTTCACCAGGGCTCGGCTCTTAGTCCGTTCTTGTTCAATGTAGTGCTCGATACTGTCTCGGCTCACATCCAGGACCAGCCTCCATGGCTGATGATGTATGCCGACGACATAGCACTCATTGCCGAGAACCGACTGACGCTGGAGCGTAAAGTGAACCTCTGGAAGGGTACGCTTGAGAACGGCGGCCTTAAACTAAATGTGTCGAAGACAGAGTACATGGCCTGCGGGAGCCGGGACTCGAGCACCATCCTTATAGGTCCTGAACCAGCCGTTAAGTCGGAGAAGTTCAGGTACCTTGGATCCGTTATGCACGAGTCTGGAGGCATCGACCACGATGTCCATGGCCGGATAAGCGCTGCCTGGGCCAAATGGCGGGAGGTCACTGGTGTGGTCTGCGACCGCAGAATACCGCCCAAGCTCAAGGGGCTGATATACAAGAGCATCGTCCGACCGGTTCTTTTATACGGCAGCGAATGTTGGCCAGCACTATCTCGGCACACTCAGGAGCTTCACGTCACGGAAATGAAGATGCTGAGGTGGATGTGCGGCGTAACGCGGTCTGACCGCATACGCAACACATTCATTCGAGGTAGTCTTGGGGTCCGTGACGTAGCGGATAAGCTCCAAGAGCGTCGCTTGAGATGGTTTGGCCACGTTACGCGCCGGCCTAAGAACTATGTCGGACGCAAGTGCCTTGCTATACTAGTTCCTGGGGCGCGACCTCCTGGACGCCCAAGGAAGCGCTGGTTGGATGTCGTGATGCAGGACATGAGAGCCAATGGTCTAACCACCGAGGACGCAAAAGATCGTGCAAAGTGGAGTAGGTTAAGTAGGAAGGCAGACCCTGGTAATAGCCGGGATTAATGCCAGGAAGAAGAAGATTATTCATAATATTATAAATTTGGTAGTTTTCTACTTAAGTCAGTTCTCTACGTACGTTTGAAATTTTAAAATAATATCGGCCAATAGAAATCGAGTATTCTTTGTTTACATATTGTAAATACCAATAAGAATCTATCATTTGAATGAAGTTTTGGCTCCCATATTCTCTATGTAAAGGAGACGCCATTTTGCAAGCGTCACTTGGCGGCGTGTCGGATTTCGGCATTTTTCATAAACTTACCTTAAGGCGGATCAAAATACTAATTTGTTTTTGTGTAATATGTCGTATCAATCTAGTGTAGCGCAAGATACACTATCTGCAGCGCAACTAGAAATGTCCGGTAACCCTAACGCATTAGCTTTGCGTCGGCCATTCGACCCTGTGGCTCACGACTTGGAAGCTAGTTTCCGCCTAACTAGATTCGCCGACTTAAAAGGAAGAAGCTGCAAAGTACCACAAGATGTCCTGTCTAAGCTCGTTGAATCCTTGCAGCAAGATTATTCTCAACAGGACCAAGATCAGTTTATGCATGTGGCTATCCCGCGCATCGGCATTGGATTGGATTGTTCGGTAACGCCGCTGAGACATGGTGGGCTTTGCTTGGTACAAACAACTGACTTTTTCTATCCTCTAGTTGACGATCCCTACATGATGGGTAAAATAGCGTGTGCCAATGTACTAAGCGACTTATATGCAATGGGTGTTACTGAATGTGACAATATGTTAATGTTACTCGGAGTATCCACAAAAATGACTGAAAAGGAACGGGATGTAGTAATACCACTAATCATGAGAGGATTTAAAGATTCAGCACTAGAAGCCGGCACGTCAGTCACTGGTGGCCAGACTGTAATCAATCCTTGGTGCACTATTGGGGGGGTAGCTACCACAATTTGTCAGCCAAATGAATACATCGTACCGGATAATGCAGTCATGGGTGATGTGTTAGTGCTCACAAAACCTCTTGGAACTCAAGTTGCAGTAAATGCTCACCAATGGCTTGACCAACCTGAGCGTTGGAACAGAATTAAATTAGTAGTATCAGAAGAAGATGTAAGAAAAGCTTATCATCGTGCAATGGATTCAATGAGTAGACTTAACAGGATTGCTGCTCGTCTCATGCACAAGTACAATGCTCATGGTTCTACTGATGTCACTGGATTTGGCCTTTTGGGGCATGCCCAAAATCTTGCATCACACCAAAAGAATGAAGTATCTTTTGTTATCCATAATTTACCAGTAATTGCTAAAATGGCAGCTGTTGCAAAAGCATGTGGAAACATGTTCCAGCTTTTACAAGGACACGCTCCTGAGACTTCTGGTGGACTTTTAATTTGCTTACCCCGTGAGCAAGCTGCAGCATATTGTAAAGATATTGAGAAACAAGAAGGCTATCAAGCCTGGATTATCGGAATTGTTGAGAAGGGTAACCGCACTGCTAGAATTATTGACAAACCCCGAGTAATTGAAGTGCCTGCTAAAGATTAAGTTGTTTATTATACAAATAAGACATTTACAATGAATTCATTAGACATTAATGTTATTGCAGAGCTGGACAAATCTTGAAATTTTAATTGGAATATCAATATTTTAACTCCATTTTAGTGTTAATATTTTATAGTTAAGTGGCTAGAAGGAATTTAAACAATATTTATCTAGCTATCTTGTTTTAAAGTTGGTGTTCTAGGTGTACAATAAGATATCACTATTAACTTTAAGAGAAATTATTCCATTAGATACCCTGTCTCTCAACATTGTTCATGGCTTGTGGATTGATTCTGCAATTTGTGGAACTTTTTAAATTAGAATAAAATTATTTTTCATTCTAAATATGTAGTTTTATTTATCTGTAGTATTATTGAAATCTTTAATGATCTTATTATAGTTGGATAATTTTTTATAGAATTTTATACAATGAATAGAACATAAACTGACTAAGTAAATAATAAAGTATAGTATAAATTTATAGTAGTTCTTAAATAATTAAATTAAAAACAAATGTTTAATTCAAAAAGAGAAATAAAACACATTAAATTGTACATTAAATATATTGTACTGTAATTGTACATTAATTGTACATTTTGTGTTAGAAATAATCAAAATCAAAATCAGCACTACAGGTCAGGCTAGAACTATATTTATACTGAAAATGTTACAAAATTACCAACTGCTATCAATAATTTACCTAAAACTTACAGTAACTTTAGCTTACTTGAAACTACTTATGTGCTTTGTTCTGTTTTTATAATTTTTAAAAATTCTGAAAATTTATAATAGTATAATTAACAAATTGTTTTCTAAGATATTTGCTTTTCCTTAGTGTGGAATAAAACAAATAAAAATCAAGTGCAATATGACACAATTAAAGTCTTAAACATACGTACGAGAGAAGACATAATTTCAAATAAAATGAAAAAAATAAATCAAATCAGCTTCATGCTGTATCTTCATACAGCAGGATAGGCAGAGAGGGCATAGTGTTAAGACACTGTTCTCCACTTTCTGCCAAATTCTGGAGGTATTGAGTGGCAGAATTCTATGCCGCGCTTTTTCTGGTGCCCACCTGTGGTGTCGATGTTAGTGTTTGCTGTGGCGAAGAAATGGAAATGGAAATTTAAATAAATATTTCATGTCCTTGAGTGGGGATCAAACCCACAACCAGTCAGTTTTACAGTCACACTCTGTGCGTCTTCACCATGGACTGTATTGTAATTTTGTGTATCACTATAATGGCTAAACACAATCTGCTTCGCTTCCTTGTTACATACAATTTACTCATAAAATTATTGTAATTGAGTTGTATGAATGTTGGTAATAAATTATAACTGCTGAAATTTTAAAATAAATCTTCAATATGCCCCTTGATCACTTACTATGTCAATGACACATAGATTAAAAATATTCATGTAATTGTGAGAGTATTTTTTTAATTGTCAATTTTATTTTAAAAGAAGCTATTATTTAACCTAGTCTATATCCTGACCTGGCAAACATACCATTCACATAAAAATACTGAACACATTGTTTCCCCTAGTATGCAGACCCTTAGTTTTCCCTCATAATATTGAAGCTTTTAGCATAAGAATTATTTAAAAAAAATAATTATGTTAGCTTATTGTTTATGGAATGAATCATTTTGCAAATATAGTGCTAATTATATTTGAATATAATCCTTAATTAATCAGCGTAGGCGCAATTACTTTAGACATTGGTAAATGGCACAATGTTAGCTAATTTTCGAGAAAACATAGAACCAGTGAGTTTCAATCTTTAATGTATAATTAGATTTAAAAATGTGATATACAAATATAATTACAAAACTGCCCGAGTGTTCACAAAGTCTGTAACTGAAGCACAAAGGAAGTGTTGCAAACAAATATTTTCAGTTGATTGGAGATGTTAAACAAGGTCTTTTTCGGGGTCGACTCTCATCACCATTTTGTTCTATGTGGCTTTGATCACGTTTTTTAGGTGAAGTGTTGTTCTGAAATAAATCATTTAACTTTATAATATAAACATATTGTATAAAAACCACTTTACATATTTAATGTAAAGACAAAACATTGAGGAATACCTATATTATCAATTTGAAAGTAACTCTGTCTGTCTGTCCTTTACGCAATCAGAGCCAAACCGCTAATTTAAATGTGATAAAATACTCATAAAGAGATACTTGAAGGTCTCGGGATGAACATAGGATACTTATTTTTCTCATATTTGTAATATTATCAATATATACCAATATATTAAAATACTTATTAATTTGAGAGGCAATTTATTCTGCCATGTTAATAACAACCGTCACTAAGTGACCGTTGCTAAGCAATGATTTGCAAAGTTTGTTGTTAGAAAACATCACCCAAAATGAGCTTGCTTAATTCATCTCTTTATTGAAAACTGAAAATAATTTCATAAATATATGAATAGTTCAAGTGGGTGTAGCCACGTTCGGGTACACTAGTTTCATATATTTATATACTTAATGACATTAAGTATGCCAACATTCATTTGGACTAAATAATTTGAAGCTCTAAACAAATAATTTACTTAATTATCAATAAATAAATGTAAAATAATATTATTGTACTTGGTGCTATTAGTATTATACCAATAAGAAACTGTTTACCTTTTTCTCCCATTGCTGATGTAGATATCTTAATAGAATATTAGTCTTTTCTGTCACTATAACTGAAAATATAAGAAGTTTTAGAGAAAATTAATATACATGGATTATTTAATTAGATGTCATAGAAATAATCACAAATAACAAGTTCTAACTATTCAAAAAACGAAATCTTATACTCAACTTTGTTCAGAAGGAATATCCTTGGTGGGGAGGTATATTGAAGGTCTTTTTGAACAATTTCTTATGCCGTGATCGGTGTTAAATAACGTGAAGTTGTGTTCATCATACGACGGCAAATCCTTCAAAAACTCCATGACTGACTGCAAATATCAATAGCCTCGCATTAAACATGGTTGGAATGCTTTTAATATACCTCACAAAACCACCATATTTAACATTATAACGTTAACACTAACGTCCTCATACCATTGTTATTCTATTTTAATTAATCCCAGATTTAAAATTCAATGTTTCACAACGTTGTAAAAGTTATAAGCGATAAATTAATACAAAATCCAATGTTTAGTAAAGGCTATTAGTCGCTATAGCTAACCAGATGAGAATGACATTCGAAAATGTTGCCTCATTATTTAAAACATAGAGTTTTTATAGTTATATACCGCATTTCTATTAAATTAAGAATACCGTATATACCTTATAATATTTTTTATGTTTTATATTGAAAATATAAAAAATATATCGCCACTTTTTGGTAATAATTTATATGTATTGGAAAGTTGTTTTATACATTAAATGTAACTTAATGTTCTATAAGGTAGAATTGAGTGATACTTTTGACTTATCAAATCAATCAAATTATCATTTAAAAATTAAAAAGCAATGCTACCATTATTTTTAGTTCTAATTCTAAATCTGTTAGCGGGAATTTTAAATACTTGCTTGAGAACATTAAACGTAATTATAAAATATTGTCATAATATATTCAAGTTGTGATAAAATTAGTGAAATAAATATTTATTTTTCTATCAAAATGCATAGCTTAATTAATACAAATTTCAATCGAACATATAATCCACATGGACGACAAAATGTATTAAGCAACATAAAAAGGCTTCTAACTTCTAGAGACACAGAATCTCAGAGTAGGGCATGTGTTTACATTATTGAAGCAATTAATAAATACAATTTTAATTCTAATGAGAGAATACGAGTAATAGAATATTTATTGGATAATGACATTGTTGTATTTCTATGTGAGGCAACATCAAATTTGGATTTTTCTCTTTTTCGGTAAGACTATTAATTCATTTAATTATTGAGTTATTATAATAAACTTTAAATTATTAAATATGTTTTAATAGATCTATTTTGCAATGTATCGGTTTATTATGGCGAATTAAACGTTTTTACGATGAAGAACACTCGACTCACGCATTATCTGCTATAATAAGATGTCTCGTCCATTATTCAGCGATCGACACTATTAATGCTGTAGAAACATGCTTACATTTCATTTGTCATCTTCTAATAGGGTATGTGCTATATTATTTAATATTTTTTCAGTTTTTAGCCCTTTCATAGTTATAGATAAATGAAAGTTTTAATTCATATTGATTGAATTACAATCCTTCTGGGGCCATACAAATTTATTTACCAGCTTTATTTTACAATTAATTATTTGATAAATAAAACGCTATTATATAGTTGGAAGGTAGCGAAAGGATTTGTCTATTAATTATTATTTGGCAACGTTACTAACTACGACGGAATCCTAAATATAAAAATCAAAGACCTATATGGTACAATCGTTTCATACCGTATCGCACTTGGCTGGTGGTTCGTGGTTCAATTACATTAAGGCTCCCACTACCACAGTTATTGTGGGCACACAGCAGGGTAGGCAGAGGGAGCGTTCGTTCATGCAAAACGCCTATGCAATTTATGAGAGTAAAGGTCCTATTTTGTTTTTATATCCATCCTACTAGTGTTTCTTCACAACATTTTATATAAATCAAAAAAGTCTTCTCATAGTAACAAGTGTACCATAAATCCTGCTAAATTTCAATAGATCCGATTCCTCATTTTCCGCCTAATTTTCGACATTTCTTTTCCACACAGAATAAGAGAATACGAAGCAACCTCACCCCTTTCACACCAAAGCGCTTACAACACAGAACAATTATTAGGGGCATTTAAAAACCTATCCTCTCATATTAAAAATAAGCCAAATACTATTTTATGTAGTACATTCGTTTTACACGAACTTATATCGTATCAACCAGTTTCTTTAGATATTAGAGGTAATATCGCGGTGGTTCTGGCAGAGGTCCTAGATAAATGGTTAGAAATGCTCGGGAATACTATGAGTAGAGTCATTTTGGTAGGGGAGAATGGGGATGTGGGGTCGATGCTGCATGTGACTTGTCAAGTGGGAATGAACGCTCTTAGGTGAATATTTTGATAGTTTTCGTAGTATATTATCTATAATTTACAGATTTTTAACATCGTAATTAAGAAAATAAAATAATTATGATCAATTGTATAGTCAATTGTGTCTCCTATAGTCTATATCTATATATATATAAAACGACTTGTCCTCACTGACTGAGGTAAGACGCACGCACAGCCGCAACCGCTGATGGTAGAAACATGAAATTTGGACAGATGTTTACTTTCATAATCTGGACATCCACTAAGATGGGATTTTAACCCTAAAGGGGTAAAATAGGGGTACAAAGTTTGTATGGAAAAAAATTTTAATCGGCACCGATTTTTATAAAATTTGAAATTTAGATTTTTAAAAGTATTGAATTGAACACGTGTTTCATCGTTTTCTAGAATTCACCCCCTAAGGGTACAAATAAGGGGTTGAAAGTTTGTATGGAAAAATCTTTTAATCGCAACCGATTTTTATAAAATTTGAAATTTAGACTCTTAAAAATATTTAATCGAACACATGTTTCATGGGTTATTAGAATTCAGCCCTAAATACGCAAGCGAAGCTGCGCGCGTCCGCTAGTCTAATATAAATCTGGCAATTTAAGAATGCAACGACTCTTTATGCCTATTCAGTTTAATATAAAAGTATTGTTGTAAAGTATCGTTATAATGAAAAATATATGAAATTGAAACGTTGTTGTTTAAATAAATATTTAATTAAAGAATGATCGCTAAATTTTATTGAAAAGAGATTAACTGGCTTAAAACTTTTAGATTAACAAATATTATTGAAAAACCTAAAACTCCATCAGGATTGGTACAAAAAATAATAACTGATCAACAAGAAATAACAACACTAAAGGAAGCAGTTTCCAAAATTAAGTCATCGATTCACAAGTTAATTAAAGAACTAGTCATTTTAACTAAGGTAAGTAATTGTAACTAAGGTAAGGCTCGTATATAAATCAGTCTCAATGTCTCCAAAATTCAGCAGAAAGTAGGGAACGGAGTGTCTTAACACTAGGTTCCCTCTGCCTACCCTGCTGTGTGCGGGATACAGCGTGAAGCTGAAAAAAAAATGTTGAGACTTAAGCTCAGCTTGTTAATATAATTTATTTCTAGGATTATTACTTTATTCTGTTATTATATATTTTATCCATTTAACACAGGACCATCAAAATGTACTAGCTTCAGGGGAATATGGAATATTTCTAAGATTCCTATTCAACTTTATGAACGAAAAAGCAAAAGCTGAAATTATGACGGACTTTTGCGATTATTTATTTTCGAACGGATATTTAATAATTTTACCGCAAACACAAATTATAAGGTACATTAACATTATAATAAAATACATAATTTTATATATAAATAGAAGTTATAATATTTTTATTTTTATCAGTTTAATTAAATTAATTATTGTTCTAATAAGCTAAATAATATTTAAATTGTTTTTCATATCATGTCGCTATCGTGGCGCAGTGGGCCAGATATATGTAATCGCGATGGTTGTAGACATGATCCTCACTCGGAGAATGAGTTTACTCTACATTTAATTAGCCTTTTTAATGCTTTAGGTAGTAATAGTAAGATTAAAAATAGATACTTAAATAAAAAAAACAATTTTTACTTAATAGAGACGATCCCGTTGTACGTAAATTAAGTAGTTTAGTTTTGGGAGAAATGCTTAAAACGTTGACAGCAAAATACTTGTATGTAGAGGGAAGCGATTTAAATGCAATTTGCAACAAAGATATAGATGTAAGATATTTATACAGATATTTTTATATTTTTAAGGTGCCTTTATTTACTAGGAGCTCTAAGTAATAATATTTAAGGAGCCTAATTTCACTCACCACTGGCTGAAATTCCATTTTCCATTCTCATATAAATAAATATCTCTGAATAAAATTCACAGAATACATATTATAATATTTCAACTTTTATCTACATTTCTAAAAATTTTTAAATTCACGCTGTATCCCGCACATGCAGCTTCAAGGTCCAAGGTGTCATACTTGGACTTTATTGTCTATTTGAGTGGAAAGTGAACACGGAGTGTCTTAACCCTAGTGTCATGACACCTGTCCCTGTTCTCCATTTACATTTCAGTTAAAAATCACAACTATTTCGATACAGTAAGACGCGTTAAGAAAATATATATATATTGCTATAATATCGTATTAATTAAATTCCAGATGGATTTAGTGGATATACAACACGGAATAGAAATGAAACAGAACATAGACTTGCTGTTGAAAAAAAATCAGCCCTACAGTTTTTTAATTTATACTTATTTTTACTGCCAGTCGTCAGCAAAGTAACAATATATTTTTTTTATTTATACGTACAGTACGATCGACAGGTCATGGCCGCTCTTTGGCCCAGACTTCTTGACCGTATACATGATTTTGTTATTTATTTTCTATAAAAGTTTAATATTTCTTTCAGCCCCGAAGAATCGACTTCTTTCTTATTGCCATACTTAGTAGACTATCTCTTAACGATACCTAAAAATTTTACATTACCAGGACACATAATAAAGGCATTATGGCTAGTTTTTGCTGTAAATAGAATATTTTTTTATTTTATAATAATGTTCGTTTTTTAGCTTTCCGTAATATCCCGTATAAAGTAGGGTAAGCTGAATTAACTTAGTGTTATGACACTGCGGTTCCTAGGCAACTGCCAGCTTCGAATCATTGTTTATTGATTACCGGAACTCAACGCCGCTTTGTCTTGTTACCAGGAAGAATAAAAAAAACATTTTTTTTCATGCTGTATCCCGTACACAACAAGGTAGGCAGAGGGAACCTAGTGTTAAGACACTCCGTTATTAAGCTGATTATTTTAAATTATTTTCTTTTCTATAAAGATGTCTTCAATTTCAAACGGAACCTTACAATCATTACAACAAAGAGTGTATTTGGAGAAAGCCATAGATCGTCTCGTGTCATTGCTGAATCCGGAACCATCTAAATACTATACTCATAATCCTGTCATTTTGTTTTGGTCTTTTACTTCACTAAGGATCTCTAATCTATTGAAATTACAAGTAGTAAGTAATATATATTGTATACTTAATAATTTAATTTTATTATACATCAAGCCATGACAACCTACAAATAAATATATTTAATAGTACATGACAAAATATCGTAAATCAAAATAATATTATATTTCCTTTTTTTTTTTAAGTTTGAAAATTTGAACGCGGGATTTAAACCCGTCCATGCCGCCTTGGAAACCATCCATGCGCTTTTACCACTAAATTATTTTTACTAAATTTAGCTTAAACTTTTTTTTTAGCTTTTAACAAAAAATTTTATACATTTCGTGCAAATTTTAATAAAAAATATTTCTTAAAAAAATCCGTACTTTTAAAACAATACAACATTTTACTTATTAACAGCTATCAGAATGGTTCAAAATTGAAAATAATTTACCAAACGAATTGACAAAAGAACCAATTATATGGGAATTACTATTAAACATTATAATACAAAGTAAAGATATTACTGTCGTAACAAATTGTATTGAAACCCTCAAAAATTGTGTAAACGACGCGGAAGAAAATTCTAGAAATGATTTTTCTTTATTGATTTGGTCGTTACTTCCGTCTGTTTTGTCTAATGCTTTAATAGACCGTGATGATAATTTAGGTAAGTTTTACGCATTGATATTTTATGAATATTTGTCCTTTGTGGGAACAGAACCCGTTAGCGCTAAGTTCCCAGGTTCAAAAAAAGTTTTGAGGAGGTTAAGCAGAGGGAACCTGGGAGCGTAACTGACGAAGAGCGTTGTGTCCACGATTTTAGTTTACATATATTTTTCCACAGCTATACAATGATAGAAAAAAAATCTTTTACTTTAAATAATCGGACACAAAAATAAAATATTAATAATTAAATATGTGATGCTGATATTAGTAGATACCAGAGGTGTAGGCCAGTGATGTAAAAGATATAATGTGACTTAGGCCACCTACTGTAAAAATTCTACGTTTCCCACTAACCGCCGAATTCTGGATGTTCCCCCACTCAACACGCTCCTATTTCCTTTTTCTAAATCAGCTTAACTCGAAATATTTTTGAACATCATATATATAAAAATTATACAGGAATTGTTCATAATTGATTATCTATATTAATTGTAGCTAACACAAACATAACCTATTTACTGGATATAGCTAGAGAACAGTTTCCGCTGGAACTAGAACAAATGATTTGCATTAAAATAGCAGTTCTTATAACAACGTTATATTCCAAAAATACACCGCATTCTGATACGGAATGCAGGTATCATTTTGAATTCGTCTGTTTGGAAGTATGTTTGTTATTATTGGAAATATCTAAAAACTTTGATGATAATAAGGGTAAGTAATGTCATTCCTTTTGTTTCTATTGAAATATATGGTTTATAATAATTAATTAATGAAAATGTACGGATTTGAATTATTATTTTCGTATATCCTATGCAATAATTGTACTTGATACAATATTTATTTTTAAATAACAATTAAAATTTGTTAAATATTCAACCCATTTAAGGCCATTCGCGGCGTAGGGGCACAAACGCGACTGGTTGTGGGTTCGATTCTTATTCGGGGAAATGAAGAACTTATTTAAATTTATATTTTAGTTTCTTCGGTCGGTTTGGTGTCAACACACATAGCGTCCAGAATTCAGCGGAAAATGTGTAACGGAGTGTCCTCACACTAAGTTCTCTCTGCCTGCCTTACTTGTGTGCGAGATACAGCGTTACGCTAAAAAAAATTAATTTATTAAATATTCAACAGTATTGTTGACATACATATATCGCATGGATTTCCTTCCGTGCGTTTTGACAGCAACAAACAGCTCTGATGATAGAGTCGCTTGCGCCGCTCTAAAATTATTATCTCAAGTGGTCTATTATTTCGCGAAGTATAAATATAATGTATGTTCTTTTTCTTATTTTATGTATTTAGTTAATATTAATAATATACATACATACACAAAATGTGCTAAAAAGTTACAAATTAAATGTATATTACTAATAGTAGAAAAGCAATGTTGTTCTAAATATTTTAAATTTCGCATAATATTGGTATTATTAAAAAAAAATACGAATAAGTATAGTTTATATTCCTTTTAATTTAAGCTGACCTAAAATAAAATTAATTTCATAATTTTCTTTCCAATTAAAGCCAAAATCAATACTAGAAATAGGCACAGACATAATAGTAAAGTCTCTTCGTCGAGACAGCGGCAGCGAGCGCGGTTCACTACTACTGCAACTGATATACATGGTGCTTAACGCCGACAACGCGCCGCTAATGCTGTCTCTCGGTACGGGAGCTACGGGGGATGACAGACAGTGGACTGTGTTGAGGGTTGTAATGTTTAGGATACAAACTATGTTATGTTCTCGTGTAAGTTTTTATAATTACAAGTATTCTTTTTAAAGTACATATGTGGAAAATTTTTTTTTTCGATAATTTAGAAATTGGAAAATAAAATTTGTTAGTAAAGACTATATAATATACTGTACTATAAATATTTATATTTTTTATCATAGAACTTTGAACCCACAACGGTCCATTAACGTTAGTTCAGTTGTACTGGTTTGAAACACCAAGACGTGGAACAAAAAAATAAAAATAATATATAAAAAATCCAAAACCCGCTTGCAATATGCATAGCGAGCGTTTGTAAATCCAAATGACGTACCACAAATTTTTACTTGTAATCTAACGTAATAATAAAATACATAAATACATACATATTTTAAATAGCTATTATAGTATATTTAATTTAAAATTATTTCAGAACTCCGAAAACCAATGCGAAGGTGGTTGGAAAACGCTGAGTTCAATATTTAAACACGCTGTAAGCTACAGAAGCGATCCGAACTTAGTAGCGATGTTAACAAGTCAACCTTGGACTAATGCACTTATCGAATTTCAATTAACGCTCACTATTACCCCTGAATTCCTAACTTTTACACACAATTGGTTAATTTTCCTAAAAATAACCTTAAAAAAAGCCAGGGAGACAACTAAAATATATATTTCTGAAGATAGTCGTATAATAAAAACGGCGATTTTATTGAAAAATCGTTTGAGTAATAATGAATTAAAAGATACGTCTAATAAAGTGATAGCTGTTGCGAATGAAATTTTAGATGAATGTAATGCTGAAAATTAAATGTGTAGTTTTTTTATATTGTATGTTTTTTAACTTTCTTTTTTCTCTCTTTCTGTTTTTTTATTTTTGTTTATCATTTAACAATAATAGAATCCATTATTCCATCCATATTTTAGAAATAACAAGTAATCCACATTCCAATTATTTCATTCTTAAAAAGCTCCATACATAATATAACGTAATATACAAACCGGAAGTACCCACACGCGGAAGAGTCAATTCCCGAACTAATTAGATAACTTTAATGATTCGACTCCATTGTTGATTTCCTTTGATTACTCAGGTGCATATTACGTGTGTATTTGCATGACTTGCTCGTTACGTTTGACTTCATCGCTTCCCTCTGATAGCCACAAATATGTTGTTCTTAATTTATAAATGACTGTTTTAATTTTATTTTACTTAAATTAATACATAACTACTAAATGGGGATAAGAAGGCCTAGTGCAAGCATTCTGTTTTTCAGAAACATGCGGGAGATTTTTGGCCCCATCCCTAGGAACGACCATAGACATCTGTGGGCGGTCTTCATATCAGAGGTTAGGTTTTATTAGTAAAATTTCTGGGGCGGACTTACCAGAGTAACAAGACTATTCTGGTGTGGGCTTGGACATAAATATAAATAAACTAATTCTAAATTGCATTTTTTTATGAATAATGTAAAATGAATGCCTAGCCTTGTCTTCTTCTCTGATGACGTTTAGTCATTTTAATTTTTATTTTAATAGTCACTTCTTAATATTAATAGTGAAGCCAGTCACGCAGGGGCAAAGAGTAAACGCGACTGGTTCTGAATTCGATCCTCACTCGAGAAAATAAAGAAAAAAATATATATTTCCATTTCGTCACGCTTTTCTAATTCGGAGGAAATTGGGGAATGGAGTATCTTAACACTAGGTTCCCTCTGCCTACTATGTTGTGTGGGGATACAGCGTCAAGCTGATTTATTTAATATAAATAGTTCCCGCCGTAATGAACTATTTTTATTTTAGTTTTAGATGAAAATTCGATATCGTCACCTAAACATGTTTACCATACTACGTATGCACATAGGTGACGCTATAACAATGATAATACTATGTAACTAATGAACTTTCTATTTTATCGATTGTCCAAAAATATTCCGAAACTACTTTCCATACATTTTAAATTCTAAGGGACGGGAGAAATTATAGTATCACGCTTCTATATGCGCAAGGGTGCGCAATGAATAGAAATGAGTATAAAAGAAAGTATAATAGATCATAACTTATTATATGTGACAACTATGGCGTTTTCTTATATTTATACTTTGTGAAAGAAAACAAATTACTTTTCTATATATTCGCTGATAAAATATATGGGATAGGAGAGAAAAATATCTACCAAATTTTGTCGAGAAATGTCAATTACTGTTAAAATAATTACAAAAATATATTTGAATACTTTGAAGTAATAAAAAGATAACTACTTTCCATTACTATTACATTACCCACCATGTCTATAAATCATTAGTAAATTTAAACAGCTAGCGGCTTACCGCTATAACGTAGAGGTACCTAGAAATACTTATCTCTCTTGTATATTTATTTCCTGCCTTAGAAATTAGATTTATCATACCTTCTCCACACGTATCACTGACATTTAGCCAATCATTTTCTTAATTATCGGAAGAGCGACCAATTAAGATATGATCTGCACTACCGCGTACAGTGATGATTAAAAACCTATCTGCATATAATTTTAATACACTTCCATATTAAATTTATTACGATCCGTCTAATCCATTTATTAATAAATAAAGCAACAAACCACTGGAGGCCAATTTCTAAAGGCAAACGTGATATTTAAAACAAATACCACTTCTCACCACCATTTGAGTGGTCACTGCATTGGTAGTGGTAGTCAGACGCGATTTTCCATTGCAGCAGTGCGTGTGCTCCGCGAGTGCTGTGACAGTGATGCTAGCGTGTGTACACCGCTTTATATAGTGAACGGAATAGCCGTGTTAAAATGAACGGTAAGATTTTGTTAAATTTAAATTTAAAAACTATATTAAATTATATTTATTAATCATGAATAATAAAAAAAGAAATTATATCAAAATATTTATATAATTTAGATTTAGGGTATATTTTTAATCTGTTCACATTGCAAAGGCGGGAAAATATTTTTTTAGTAAAAACATTGTAATTGCGATTTAAATTTAAGTAATAAAAAGGTTATTATTATTTTTGTTTCATAATTGAATATTTAATAATTCATTTGAGGAACAAAATTTAAGATTCAATAAAAAATACCCTTTATCGGATCGGTACAGTAAAAAGCATATAAGATAAAATAAATATTTGTAATTTCAAGAATAATTTAAAGATACCAACGAATGTGTAGATTTAAATAAATACTACCAACTAAGTAAAATTAACTACTGTGCACGCGCGGGAAAGCTAGTGATTATAATAACGATATATTAAAAATTATATTTTAAAATAGCAACTGTTGCGGTAATTACTTTTAAAAAATTTTTTCAATAAATTTGATAAAATAAAAGTGCTCATAAAATTTACTTCAAAGATATTGGGGAACGGAGTGTCTTAACACTTAGATTCCCTCTGCCTACCCTGCTATATGCGGGGTAGGCAGAGGGAATCTAAGCGGGATATAGCAAAAAGGTGATTTATTTGATTTATATTTGGATTTTTTATTTTTGTATATTGTTATAAATTACCTATTTATAATATATGCTATCTGACGTAAATACTCGTAGATCTCGATTGTTCTTGTTTAATATGCAACTTTAACCGTTACTGTTTATTAGTGCATCCCGAGATAACTATAGCACGAAACCAATCTAGAACTTTTACATTTATAAACTGAAAATATATTTAAATTATTATTATTATTTGTTTAATGTGGTTATTAAAATTATAGTCAAATATAAAAAAAAACGATTACTACTGTTGAAATTAGTCATTAGATATGGTTTTCATAATAATTTAAAATCAATAGAAACGCATGATAGTAACGAGTGAAGAGTCGTAGCTAGTAGCTTTTAATAACTAAGAAATCTTGTTAGATATGTTTTTTACAATCAAAACATTTTCTAGTTTGTTTTTTCATGTACAGGAATCTTGAAATATCTATTTGGAACAGGTATGTTTTTCAAGTTTGTTGCTTTTCCTTATTCAAAATTTGATGCCCTGTTTTTTGAGCTGAATTTATTAATTTATAAATAAATACATTTAGTAAAATCCCATGCCCGAGATGAAATGGAACAACAAAAATATTGTTAAAACCAGTAAGTATATTAGGCAGAGAAATTAAAATATAGATATGCATAATGACCTTAGCTAGAATAAAACATCGTTCCCACTAAGATATTTGTTCTCTACTTTCTTCTCTTCTTCAAACATAAAATAAATTTCCTCGAGTGGAGATTGAACCCACAACCAGTCATGTTTACAATCGCACGACTGTGCCCCTATGCCACTGCTGGCCATAACTATATAAATAGTACCAGAGACTTAAAGATTCAAAATACTCTTAAATACGAAATGAAACGTGATATTAAAAAAAAGGAAAAATCTACAAATTATGTAAATTGACGAGCAATATTGTCATTGTCATTATGAATACCATTTTCGGATTAAAGAAAGCAAAACGTGATTGATTTCATAGTTTCTCTTCAATTGTCCGTTGAGATTAATATTGTTTGTTTTATAAAACAATCCACATTTTATTTATATAGCTTGGTACTTTAAATAATTTCATATATATATTAGACAAATAACTCTACAATAATACTTACAAAAAACATTAAGATCGATTCTTATGTTGACGATAGGTCTAAATTTTTATCAAACGGCAAAAAATATATGATAGCTTTTTTAAATTAATTTGACAAAAATGTTATTCGTATTAGAAAAAAAAATCTTGTTCATGCAGCTGATTTTGCTGTTATTTATCTGTGAGAAATGAACCTTACCTATACCTTTACTATATAAGAACCAAAAACGAGTATTTTTTTTCGTTGTATCCTGCACTTTTTCCGCCGAATTCTGCAGTCAATGACTGTTGAATGGAGATCGAACGCACAACCTGTCTAGTTTATAGTCCCTGGTTTAGGCCCCTGGCCACGACTGGCCTCGGAATTTATTATATTTTTAATTTAACTATGTTTTCTGGTGAAATTATCTACTTTCTTCAGTCACACAATCGGAAGCACCAACATAGAAATTTGATATACGTAAATAACATATAATTTTACAGTTTATCATAATAATATAGGGTATACGAGTATGTCGTAATAGTAACTCGAGTGGAAAATCCACTTGCAGCTTAGAAAAATATAGACTGTGTCCCCGGAACCAATTACACACGCTTGTTCTAGGGTTTTGTTAAAAGAAAGTAATTTATGCAATTTATACTTTCATATATTATGTATGAAACTTTGAGTAACTATTATTTATGTGATTTTGTTGGAAACAAAAGAAATATTATATTAATTATATTTATTTTTATTTTAAAATAAAATAATTGTTTATATCCGTAAGTAATGAATATTGAACATATTATTAGCGGATGTATAGGACATCCGTAAATATAATGAAAATTGTGTAAGAATTCCCTAGAGTTTGATTAAAAACAATATAGTCTCGCCCAACGCCCAAGCCCAACTTTACGCTGTATCTTGTAGGTTGTATATAGCAGGGTAGCTAGAGGAAAACTATGGTCAGAACACTTTGTTCCCCACTTTCCGTCCAAATAGTCTTTATTTTATTTTATTTTATTATGTTACCAGCGCGAGCAAATGTAAATAATGAATTCCCCCGAGTGGGAATCGAATCGCCACAACCTTCATGTTTACAGTCAGACTCGTGCCTATTAAAAGTTTATTAAATATTTCTCAACTATGTCATATGTTTTAAAACAATACAATATTTTGCTAGCCGACATTACACAAGAACTCTATTCTAGATGTGGGAACTAATAGCAAAGAACTGCAAACTACCCCAGAATAGAATTTTTCTTAAATTTAACGTCATTCAATACTTTTCAATGGTCTTCCGCGTTATACACTCGACCGCTTTCTAATAGCTATGGGAAAACTAGGAAAACTGAGCATAAATTAATATACACTTTAGAAAATTCCTTTTAAATTGTTATATAAGCTTGTTATGTTTGTATATGGTACATAATATTTATATTTAAACAAATAGTTTTGCGTGTTTTACATAAGTTTTTATGAACTTTCATGTTCATTAAAACATTTTGATATATGATTTTTTTTCTAATAATATTTTATTTAAGGAAGTGAGGTATAATAAAGGCTTATATTGTAGAGTATTATATGTTTACATTTATATATTTCCTAGAACAATTTGTAGGCTAAGATTGTCGATTGGTCAGGACAAATTTCTAGAACAAATCTAATATGAATATAATTATAGGGAGGTAAAATAATTTTATACCAGTATTTTATACATACCTATCCATTCCATCCATATATCAGAATTAATTGAGGTTTTAAAACAGCAAAGAAACAAAATTATTATTTTTATACATCAGTTCTTTTTATTATAATTCAATTCTATGAATATATGTATATATTAGACAGCTAAGCCCTATGTCTATTTTTATATATAATCAGAGAACTCGATTTTACACAAGTGCATAGTCACAACTGGTAAACACTTCGCATTTCGCAAAGCTGATGTATAATTGCTCATATCTTTTGATGGCGTTGACTTGAAACCTTTATTTTTCTCTATTTCAACTGACCGTTGATCTAAATATTTGATATTAATATCAAATGAATAGATTAAAATGTCCATGCAATTTCGAGATAAATGTTCTTGACAGACGGACAACAGAAGTGTACCCTAAAAAACCCACCCACAAGCTAGGAAAAAACAATTTTTAAAATCAACACTAGCACTTTCAAGGCATTTGATTGTTTGAAATGAACTAAATAAACTATAGGTCTTAGCATTAAAGATGATACCATTTCACTTTTACGGTGGACGGATACCATGTGTGATCTAAGCTTAGTGCTTCGATGTTAATCAGACCGAACACTTTTGGTAAACAATTTTAATTAACTTTCACCTAACGAAAGTACTGGACCTAAATAGGTGAGGTTTTGTAACACTGCGTTGTTTTATGACCCCTTGTCATAATTCCAAGCCTAAATTTGGAATGGCGGAAGGTATAAACTTTTATTGTTGAGTTATGACAGTATTATTACAAGTTTTATGTTGCTATTATTATTATGTAATAATAATATTATGTTTGTACCTAAATTATTATTAGGATAACCTAGCGCTTCCCAAAGTAAATACTAGCTATGCAATATTATAATAGAAATTTCGGATTTTCTTAAATTTTTTTTAACAATATAATTATTTTTCAGGAAAAAAAAAAAAATATTTTTCATATTATTTTGTATTTGTACTAAGTTTCTTTTGCATTTATAATACAAACTTTGAATTTTCTTTCAATTGTTCATAAGTGCCTACTATATCAAATATCACTTACAGGTCAAACGATCATCGTCCTAAAAAAAATAACTAAAATAAGCTAACTTATATCAGAAATTAATATATCTGTCAATCATTTACTTTTACAATACGTGTATAATTAACGTGAGTCAGCATATAATATTGTAATCTGCAACAAATGCATATAATACATTCTAATAATCTAGACACTTAAAGTTTTTCTTTTTACATTGAGATATTCACGGTGGATGCTTCAAATAGTATTCTACATATAGCATTATACGTAGAGGGAACCTAGAGGGAAACTATTGTTAGGAAGTGTCTTCCCCAAATTCCTCCTTACAAGATATCTTTCGAGATATTGATTGAACTTTTGACCTTTATTATGGTGCAAAAAAAAAAATTCATTCCTCCGAATGGGAATCGAACCCAGAACCGTCGCGCTTACAGTTAGCCTCAATTCTCTTTATTTGTAGCAAGAATTTCCTTCAATACTTCTTTTTTAGCAAAAACTTTTATAATGTATTCTAAAGCTTCAATAAGCATTATGAGCATCTATATTTTTCTTTATTATATCTCTCGTACTTTATTTTGATTGGACCATCAACCTAAGCAGCAAACTGAGAATAAGACATATATACTCGTATATGATTAACAAATACAAAAACATATCATATATATAGCTATATTAAAATAAAAATCAGAGGATATAGGAAAGCGTCGGTCTGTGCGTAAGCGCATCACGTCGAATGAAAGTGACCGTAGTGCCGTCGAAGGTCACGGGCGCTGCATGGTAATGAACTTCCTCCTGCTTAAAGAATAATGATATCGATATATCTCCTAGCGTTTATATTTGTATTGTACACTACTCACAGAGTAGGATGAGGGAAACTGGGAAGTTAGTGTTAGGACACACCGTTCTCATACTTTGCGAAGTCCGTTAAAAATGTATATTTCACGTAAATTTAATATGTTTCTTTTTATGCAAAGAATTTATATTTTCTATTAAGGAATTTATGTTAAGAATATGACAAGTCGGTTTTAAGTTCCGCCATTCAACATTCAGTGCCTCCAGAATTCGGTGGAAAGTGGGGGAGTGTCTTTACACTAGGCTCTTCCTACCGTGCTACATGAAGGATGTATCCCGCTGAATAAAAGTCTATTTGATTTTCAAATTCAGTTATTCAATTATCAAATGGCAAATTAATGACATGATTGCTATTATGTATTCAGAATTACTTAACAAACGTAATTTTCTACAACATTTCAATGGAAACGGTTCTCACAGAGTTTTGTAGGTCTTTTTACTTAACAGAAAGTGGAATTTTTGTTGTAAACAGACAATGATAATACATCGAGGGGATTGACGTGGGAAGTATTTTGTAGTACATTGCACTATTAGTATATTATTAGTTTAAACATTCAGAAACTCCTCAAATGGAGTTTAAATTGCCTTTCTTTATAAAGATATTTAGCTATTTGTCTTTGATTTAACATTGATTTAATGACAGGTTCATTTTAACAGCGATATTTTTTTTTGACCTAAAAAAGCGTTTGTTTATACGATTTTGTAAAACAGCGTACATTCAAAATAATTTGCTCTCTTTATTTATTATGAAAAATAAATACTAAATTAATATTTTTTTATAATATTGCAACATATTTTAAATATAAGAGTGTTTGTTCTTTGCAAATACTGTTATGGAAAATATAGCTGATGACTTCTTTGTAGTAGTTTTACTAAAATGTTTTATTCTATTTTTTTGAAATTTAAATCCGTTTTTAATATAAAACAAAAAAAAAATACTAAAAAAAAACTGTAAAAGTACAACTGTAAATACGAAAATTTTCCGTTGCAATTATTAACAAGAATCGAACGAGCGTAACATACTCGTATATCTCAATGAACCGGAACATTCAGTTCAGACATTACTGAAAATACAGTATGGAGCAACATTAACTTTGGCAATAACAACAAACGTTATGTTTATAAATTATATAAGATTCGCGTGAGAAGTTCACGGAACTAACCAGAATATTCATATATTAAAGTTTTTAAGCAATAGAATAAAAAACTATATAGTCAGTAGGGGAATTGCCATACAACACGAACTCTCTTGAGTAAACCGCTACTTCACAATTATATGTGAACTTTAAACAAACGTGCGTTTCTTTTGTAAATGTAATAACACATTAGGTTCGTATGGCACAGTTTAAATTGCTTATACGAATGCTACTTTGGTACTTTAGTACATAGTCGTCTCGACGTACTTCTGTATGTAAACGCGACAGATTATGGGTTCGATTTCAACTCGAAAAATGAAATAATTAATATTTTCATTTTCGTCGTTCTAGGTAACAAGACAAAACATAACATGCAATGCCTCCAGAATTTAGCGGAAATATTTTAATGAGAACGGAGTGTCTTAGCGTTCGGTTCCCAGGTTCACAAAGTTCCTTTACTCCCTACCCTACTACGTGAGTGATAGAGTATGAATCTAATGCAACAGGTGGTAGATTCGATTCCCACTTGAGGAAATGTAACATTTAGTATTTCCATTTTCTTCGCTGTGGTGTGGAGTTCTATCACTCAACATGCCTCGAGAATTCCGCATAAAATAGGGAACCAAAAATTTTATCACTAGGGCCCTTTACTAACCCCATTGTGCGCGGGATACAGTGAGACGCTAAAAAACACTAAGAAATAATATAACAATCATATTTTTCTTGTATCTTTGAATATTTGTTGCAATGTAATCAATAAAAAAAAGAAAACAGAAAAAAATGTAACATACGCCATAATTTGACTTTAATAAACTTTTATATGGCTAAATTTACATATTTTAAATCGACGAGTGAACTTCCTCCTATCTTCCTAGCTATTTGCCGCTCTGTTTGTTTGATCTCCATAAAGCTAATTTTCCGGACGTTGACAGTGTTTTAGAAAACAATAAGAAGTTTCTTCATATCGACATACTTTTATTACCTAATATTCAATGAAAATGCCTTTTGCTTAAGAAATAAGATAATATCTTTTCTAATTTATATAAGTTCATTTGGGTGTTTTAAGCAATAGTTACGTTTAATACAATAATAAGTGCAATATCTTATATTTGTTACATGTTGTAAAATATCCTAATTATTCCTTATTTATGAATTTAAATAAATAATTCAGTGATTCAATGAAGGAAATAGAGTTTTTGTGTATTTATGCAACGTTCATATATTAGACATCAACGCGTCGTATAGGAAGTAGCTTTAAGTATGCGTGAGACATCAAAATTATAAACAGCTCACTATTTACTAAAAAAATATATTTTATGATTATTAATAATAATTTACTGCTATTTATTACTAAGAATAATATTTTCGATTGCTACAATAAATAAATTAAAAATATTGGACTAAATAGAATAACATCTATCTTTAAAATACAATATTATGGATTCATATAGAAACGAGAGTCATATCATTTTATAAGGGTTCCGTACCTCAAAAGGAAAATCCAGAACGATCAAAGAATCACTTTTTGTCCGTCTGTCCGTCTGTCTGTCTGTCAAGACCATTTATTTAAAGATTGCGTGGAGGTGTCAAGTTTTTTGCAGCGTTTTATTTTTTCACTTCATTCACAATCGAAACCTGTGGACCGACAGTTATAAAATTTTACACTAAGTGATAACTTATAATACGAAAAAAGTTCAAAAAACGTTAATTTATATTTATAATTGTACTTAGTTAATTTCATTTTAAATAATAGTATAAGCTGTACTTCCCATTGACCTGTAAACTTAAAATTGGTACGAAACCCTCGGTGTGAGAGTTCTAATCACACTTAACCTATCTTTTCATACTATCCGTCTCTTTCAGAAATGGATTATGCTTACTTCGTCATATATGACAAATATAAATAATAATAAAAATAAAACATACCAGTTTTTAAAATGCTAAATAATATGTAACGTCAATTATAATATTCTATTACTTATAAATAAACAATTATGGATAAAGAGTAAGAGCAAAAATTTCTCTCGGTAATTACATTTTTGCATATCGTTTCGTTTTACGGTTACAATCCGTAGCCACTTTAAATTTTACTCATTTGTATTTAAATAATTATAATAATACTCTACTGTTAAATTGGATTAAAAATGAAATGGTCCTATTTGCTTTGTACGCTAAGTCCAAATTTGCTCGAATCCTAAGACTTTAGAAATTCAAATCGAATATTATAAATAACGTTGATTATATTCTGTTATATATTTTTTTCTCTATTATGGTATACACATGTAATTAAATTGTGTTTGCTATTGATTAAAGTTTACTATTCTTCTTCTTTTTAGAGCTTCTTTTTAGCCCTTATAGAAAGCATAATATGCCTAAAATATAAATATGACAATGTATATATTTATAGAAATAAAGGCTTTAAGAAGAGGCATCAATAGCTGAGTTATAGTCTGCCTAAACTTTAATATATATTATGCTTAAGGCTGACTTATTAATGTATTACTATATAACAATATATTAATAATATATTAGTAATATATAATAATAATATAATAATTAGAACTTCTACAATTTCCAATAGGAAAACGCAGAAATATAGGCATCATATTAATAGCCACTATTACGTTATATCATACAAGCGTACAAATTTTAACTTGCTAAACTTAGATTTACATTGCAAATACTCATCATTTTGCTGGCATATATCGATAATGTCCATACATAAATACAATATGAGCCAATAACTTCAATAAGAAACGAATTATAATAAGTAATTGACAGTTAAATGAGTAACTTCGTGCAATCTGAGTCTCATCAGTCCAACAACCTGAAATATTAGTATTGAAAAATTACTTTTATTTTCGTCCTCATACGGCATACTTTTATCATTTACTAAATGTAGAGACGCGTAAGTATGTGTTTTCTCGAATAGCTAGAGTGAAACGTGTAACGGTCGGTGAACAGCACGAGATGCTCCGTAGCTCTTGGGACGGATTAAAATCGAATCTGTTTCCTAATTATGTTTCCATTGTGGTGCAGACGCAGGCGCAGTTCAATGTAATGTTGAATGTCATCGGTTTTGAGACTGAAATTCTGCTTAAATAATGATATATTCGTATAGTGTAAATTTATACTACGATTTTTATTAGATTTATTTTAAACTGTCGTTGTAAGCGTAAAACTTTATGACGAGGCGAAGCAGGTATGCAGACCGTAGCTTTTGGCGCTCCGTTCTCTCTGACTACACCTCTAGGGATACAGCGTGAAACTAAAGTAATAATTTACGTTGAAGGAGAAAACATTGATTTTAAAATTATGATTATATATAACTGTAAATATGGTGCCCTATATCTAAAATGTCCTTTTGCACTTTTGAGAAAATGGAGAAAAATAAATATATGTCCAAATACGAATTTAAAAGGCATAGATGTCATTTCCATAACATTATAATAGCATAGCATGTGTCTGCTATAAGCACATATATATCTTCCACACATACAACTAATGTATCCTATTGCGACATTAAAAACACTTTCGATTGACTCCCATCGATTGACAAACCCATAGCTATAGCCATTAAAAACAATCCTCATTTGAAATTAAAACCACGTAGCATAACGCAATGGTTAGAAAGTGATACCACCATAATTATTTATTACTTCTTTATATATATGGCATACGCTCGACAGTATAATATTACATAGAGAAACATTATGTATAGAAAATAGAAAATATAGGAATAATTTAAATTAAATAAATCAATGTATTATGTGAAACTGTTGTTGTTATTATTAGTACAGTAGAGTAGCAAAGGATTGTAAACGACGTGTAAGTGACGTAGGTACTCTAGAATTCTTTATTTTATTTTTTCTATGTATAAAAAACAAAACAAGATAAAAGAGTGTTTATATCACCTGTTGATAAATGGTCACCGCCCACGACCCTGTGTAAATTGGACTATAGGAGCTACAGAATTTTTATGTTATTTTGCCTTTATTATAATTTAAATACTAAATTCATGTTTTTAAAGAAAATGCATAGTGCAACATTTAAAAAAATGCATACACTTTCAAAATATACAAAAATGTATTTCATAATAGTTTTAATAATCGTTTCCGATCATATTTACCGCTAGAAGCGTATCCAAAATCGTGGGAACAGCGAAGACGGTCGCGGTCATGGCCAGTTCCGCTCTACATCTAGCATACCGGCGTATGCTAGCTACTGCATAGTGCTTCCGTTTGTTTCTTTAGTATTATTCTTATTTATAATATAAGAATGTTATATGGATTTATACAAAAATATAAAAGGCAATTATTAATATATGAAAAGTCGCTGAAATCAATTGGCGAAGTACAGTAAATATAACAAAAGTTTTATACGTAGAAATCATCAACAATCATTTAAAAATGTGAAAAGAAATATAAATAAACATAATAAAGGTTAATCCGTTATTTTATTTCATACGGTACAGAAAACAAATCAGTTTTCGAAATTGTAATCTTCGCTATGATGTCGAGACCGCGGCGTTGAGTTCCGCCACTCCACTCTAGAATTCGACGGAACCTGATTCTACCCTGGTGTGTGCGGGATGCAGCGTGAAGCTGAGTTTTGTAAGGAGAAATATTGCTGTAATGCTTGAAATCAATTCGTTACAATTAAAACTGACACTTCTTTAGATAAAATATAAAGACGAAGTCAAATAATATTATTAAAAATAAGAAATTATGTGCTTCATTTTTAAATGTAATAAAAATCATGTGTATTCTAACTTAACACGTCCACAGTCAAAAATAAGTCTATTATTTTTGAGATCTTGTCCCTGGTGTGGTTATGAGGCATTCGGCTGAGAACTTTTCGACCTCACACTTCAAGAGTGCACTGATTAATTATAAGTATAGTATTCCGTTCGTCTTTACTGATATAATGACAAAGGAAGTAAATAGAAATTGTGACCCAAAATCCGTTTTAAACAATGTTATATTGCAGGAATTTGCATAAAAAAAGTCAAGTTACTTGGAAACTTGACTTTATTTAATATAATTTTTATTTTGAGTATTATTTTTTTGCATTGCCCAGATAAATAATACAGAGAATAATGTCACAAAAATGACCGTAGGATTATTAAATATAACATATTATATTATTATTATTAAATATAACATTTTTTTTTAATTTCAGGGTCGCGGCTATGGTTGGTCGCGGTATCAATACAAATTTTACTGTTAATTGCAAATTGTAGCAAAACGCCTCATTATCGTCGTTCCTTGGTCCAGCAAGGAGTAAGTTCTGCCACAATAACAAAATAGTAGTGATTTTTTATATACTCCAAATGTGTGCTAATTATGACTTTTTTTTCCAGAATTTGCCAGTTTCGAAAGGAGGATGGCGACCGGTTATAGGGTCAGGTGGACTTTTATATAATCCTCTAGGGACAGCTCCCCTTCATGCTCCGTCATACAAAATACCTGTGCCCGTGCTAGACTTATATCCGTCTTCTAGCCGACCGCTAGCCGCAAGAGATGTTACTAAACTGACATCGATAGCTCAATCCTATAAACCGACGACACATAGAACCGTGTCTGTTTCCAACCACCCTCTTCCTGCAAATCAACCTATCAATTCATACTTAAATCCCTTTGCCTTACCGAATAATTTGAATCATTATAAATTCATCCAGAACTATCCAGTCGATAGCGTCCTTATCAGGAATCCGAATAACGCTTACGCCGCTCGTCCAGTCTTGCAGAAGCAGCAAACGAAACAAAAGCCTCAATATCACAATAACATACTGCAGCAGTTGACAAACGTTCAGCCGATTCAATTTGGGCAGTATTCTACCGTGAAACCGTTAGATATATTCACTAAGTCGAATGCCCACTCAAGACCGGATGGCAAGCGGCCACATTCGGCAGAAACGGAAATCTTCAAACCAGAAGTGTTCAAACTCGGCGATACGGATACAGCGTCTCAATTTATAAGCCAATCTGTGAAAACAGCTCAACAACAATCTTACACGCCGTCAAAATTCCCTATTAATCAATATGGACATCCATTCCGAGATACCGTCTTCCCGCCAAGTATATTAGGTACGTTATGAAAAAGTTAAAAGTATTACTGCGTTACAAGTAAAAAGTAAGGATATTTATTTATTTGATTATTAATTTCAGGTACATTTGGATCCTTTGGCCTGCAACCTGTCAAAGGTAGAGATCCAGTATACCCCACTACTAAGACTACGTTTTTGCCGCCTCAAACTACAAAGCAGACATTCTTTAATACTTATAATTTTTCTCCTAATTTTAAATCGACGCCCGCTCTGTTCGCTACTAGCACTCCTAAGTTAACGACCGCCCAAAACTACAACTATTTCTTTAGTTCCACATTAAACGATCTAGGTAATGTACCAACACCGCAAACGAAACCAGTGTCTTCATTAAAAATAGATCCTAATGTTGGTACTAAATTTAATTTTAAAGCAAGTCCTCAAGATCATTTTATTAAAAATTACCATAACTTTGATTACAATAAAATTACAACTTATAGTCCCCCAGCAGTACAAACATCATCGTTGGCTAGTCCCTTATACAATGACTACGGACTTTTAGCTCAAAATACTGTATTCCAAAACTACAAAAATCAAAATTACTTGAATACTAATTATGATAAAACAAAGCAGAAACTACCTGATAATGTAGGTTTAACGCAACAATTATCTCAACAATACACGAGTGCGCCAGGACTGTTTGACTTAGAAAGCAGTTTGGACGCCTTGACTCATGCTCAACGTCCTTCTTATGCGGTAATAGAAAACACTGATGACGTCACTAGCCACGCATCTGTTGCCCCTTGGACCGTGACTCCACAATCACACGCCCAAACTCAAAAGCCTGATGAACCGGTCACTAGTGCTGCTCATGCTAACAATTCATTCGAAAAACCCACAACAATATTGCCTGATTTACCTGAAGAGTACGCTATTGTAACTGAGAGCTATAATAATGAAAACGTATACAATTACGATAGTCAAGTTGAATCTCAAAGCAGGCGTCCCTTAGGAGATGACTTTGAACCAATTGGAAAAAATAAATTAAAGGAATACTACTATAAAGTATCTACTCCAACATACACTGAACATAAACCATATAGGCGGACTAAGAAACCAACTGAAGCTCCTAAAATTGAGACGACGTCAGCTTCATATGTTGTTAGAGAAACAACTGAAATTCCGTTAGAGTCACTACCTACGTTACCACCTAATAGGCATTTTAAGCGGCCTAGTACTGAACCTACAAGTACAGATAAGATAAGAAAACGGAATAAAATTCGACGAAGGAGGCCATTGAACCGTACTAGAGAAGAAACAAGTACTCACAAAGAAGCTCTATCAACAGAAGCCCCTACGACGACTGCTGAAGATATTCATACTATTAGACCTCGTGTCAGACCAGTTAAAACAAGAACGGAAGCGACAGTGACCACACCTAACGAAACCACTGAATTGACAACAAGTGCTTTACCCACTACTGCTCCAACAAGACCAACAATTCTAAAGAAAAAAATGATCGGTCATCGTCGCCCGCTAACAACGCCAACGGATAGATTAGAAACGACCACACAAGCAGCCAAAGAAAAAGATAACAGCAGAGAGTCTTCTATAATGAAAATATCTTCACGTCCCCAGCATTCAAAATCGCCTTTAAATTCGTACCAATTTAAAAATAACGATATTCCTGATTACAGTCACAAACAGGACGAAAAAGATACTCCAACTAGTGACGTCTCTGTAAGTATTAGTGACACGCTCAGAGCTAACACCTTAAAGGAATTTTCATTCCACAGAGATGTTAGACCTGTAGAAATCAAGGAATCAACTACTGCGTCTGTAAAGGACAAAATTGAATATGAAATTACGACCTACGCCCCTCGCTTGGAAGCGAGCTCCAGACCACCAGGAAAAATATCCCGACCCAGACTTAAAAACAAACTTGACAGGCCTAAATTCAGCGTTAAAGATTACAGGAACCGTTTGAACTCTACTACAAGCACTACCGAGAAAATTGAAGAAAATACTCCCAAACCAAGATATCCACAGAGAAAACACCCATATACTGAAAGCATTTTTACTGACATCGAAACTACTACAGAAAGGAAAAAGTTTACACCCAAAGAACCGCGACACAAATTAAACAGAACAGAGAACAACGAACAAGAAATACATTCGAGACATGCTTCAAGACAAAAACAGAATTCAGACAATGCTGAAACTTCAACACAGCGGATATCCTCGCGGATACGTAACGGGCAGCGACGCCGACCTGCTGATAAAGAAGAAAACACCGAGACCTCTACTCATGCACCCCACAAAAGACCATTAAGGAAAAGAATCCAAGACTCAGATACAGGGGAATCAGTACAAGACATAACAGTGACAGAAACAGGCGATCACAGAAACGATATAACCGAAAGAACAAAATCAGAGAGCGCCATCATGAAAATAGCTGATAAGAAGCACCACGAGCCTATAGAACGACTGTTTGAACATTCCCAAAGAGTATCAGACTTAACTCTTGCAGCCAGTAAAGACTATAACACGCCTGGCATGTTCAAAACAATTTCTTCCAACAGCAGAAGGATACCTAGTTACTTTACTATCGCTACCGACGACCCAATACTACCTATTGAGGCCTTCTTCCCTCAACTTAACCAAAAGAAGGAATCGTAATGTTCCTAAAAACTAAACTTCGACTGCCAAAGCTTCTAGTTTTCAATTTCCGCAATATAACTAGCATTTACAGTGGATTACCCACCTGCTGTCTGTCGGTGCTCATTTTAGTATTAAGTTTTCATATCTGGTGATATGAAGTCACTAGGCATTGGATTATATGCACTTGTATAGAAAATTAATTTAGAATAATAAATATATGTTTTGATGATTGTATTAAATTGTAAAGGGATTTTACAAAACTATAATAATTGATTAAATTTAGTTTTTATTTGGTATTTAGTTTTAATTTTTAATTTAGTGTGGATTTATTACTATTTCATTTACTATGGGCGCATGGACCGTACTTTTTGTTATCTAATATATTAGTCAAAAGATTGCAGTATTTTATAAAAAAAATGTTTTAAACATACATAATAGTATATTTTAAAAAGTGTATATAATTCAATGTTTATTAATAATTAGTATTACAAGTGTATGGCTGTTTTGAGTTCTTTGTTTGTAAGAGTGCATGTTTCTTAAATATTTATGTTAAACTGTAGTGTAGTAGATGTGTAAATAAATTATTTCTTTAAAGTAAAATGGCATTTTGTTTTATTCAAAATCTTTATTTCCTATTAATTGTATCATTTAGTAGCTTCTTCTGCTTGCATTTTCGCCATTTTTTGTATAGATTTCACTGCAGCTTGGTGAATTGATTTGTCCAAAGCATCTAAAAATGTAAAATATACATTAAAAAAGGGAAAAAATAAATATTTTTATAATATACAAAAATATATGTTCATGTACCCAAAAATGTATAATTTGTAAGCTTTTTTGGTGATTTATTCGATTATGTAAAAATGAAAAAATAAATCAACTTACAAATCTTATGTTGGCCTTTAAGCGGAAATCGTAATCTCAAACTGACAGGATTGGAGCAAATGAAAACGTATGGACTATCACTTTCACCATCGGGATGTCTGAGAAAAAAAATATAACTACTACACAATGCACTATAAATAGTAATATTCATATAACACAATAATATAATATTTTTTTAGAATACTTAGAAATTATTCAAGACCAATGAACTATTTTTCTTTCCTGATAATTATGTAAGAAAATGCTATTATAAATATTAAAGATCGTCGAGACTAGTTATTTTCAGTCAATATCTCGAAAATTGGGCGGTATGAGAACAGAATGTCTCAACACTACTCTCTGCCCACCCTGCTATATGTGGGATACAGTGTGAAGGAAGGAAAAAGAAAAACTAAAGTAAGTTTCTTATACATGATTTAATTATTAGTATTTAATAGATTTAATAAATAATAAATAATAATAATAAATTTAATAGATTTAGTTATTTTTATTTATTACTTATTTTCCACCTAGTCCTCAAGTATTAGGTATCCTCACAGGCCAACTCAAATATTATTTAGAAGAATTTGAACTTAAAATAACGATACCATTTCATTATTGATTTTTTTATATAGAAAATGCAGGAAGTACAAAGAATTTACAAGAAATTCATTTATTGATAAACATATAACAGAAAGAATATTGTACACAACAGATAACTTATCTTTAACAGAAACTCTTGAAAGATTTTCTTATAAATAGAAAAAAATCAAAGATTATTATTATGAAAAATAAATTAAACTTACATTTTAGCATATTCCTCTTGCGGCAGACAGTCATCGACGCTGACACAGCCGAGGAGACACCCCGTCGGATAGAAAGATGGGAATTTGAATTGTTTTTCTGTAACAAAATAACATTTGTACCATTATATATGTAATATGTATATGACGGCGCGCTGCTATGTATTAGTTTTAATTATAATTTCGCAATTATTACATTTCGATTTCAATTGATTTATGTAATGGATTATATTAGAAGAATATTTAAAATGGAGCGGGTAACCCCGAATAGGGTAATAGGTGTAGCCACGAGGAATAGCAGATGTCATTGGTTGACAGCTATGGCGTGAGTTGTTCACCAATTAACCTATTGGCTCCTAATCTATTGTAATTTTGTTAATCTTGTGAGATTTATTGTAAAACTGTTACGTAAACGAGTAATAAGACATTGTAGAATATAAGTGTGACTTTTATTTAAACATCTCTGTTGCTACAACGCCCGCAAATGAATAGTAACAGCCAAGACCGCTTTGAGGCCCCTTCTGATGCTTCTACATATATATAACAATGTTATTACGTTTACTTTACATCTTAATCTTTATCTATTTTCTATTTATAGAGTTGAATTTAAAATATACTTCTGTTTCTCTGGTTTTGTTAAGTAAATCTTGGTGTAAGGCTTCGCCAAACTAAAAACTGGTAGGAACCGGTATTTCTAAAGGCAGAATAGATGAACGAATAAAATGTGCCACACTCCGTTCTCCACTCTCACTTCCCAATTTGCGAAACTTTGTGTTTTGATTAGCGGAATTAAATGAAGCGCAATGTCGTGTATTCGGGAGAATAAAGAGAAGTAAACCTTACCTGGATACAAAACTCGATATTGATTTTCCAAAGCGCGCACGACGTTTTGGTCGGGCGGTTTGACGGTAGCCGCTATCCAGAGCCGGCCGCGGTGGCTCGTGTACCACGTGCGACCTTCGTGCCTGGTTTACATGTGCGGGAGTGTTGTTAAAACGTATTCAGTTTCATGTATGCCCGCATATAGCAGGTTAGGTAGAGAGAAAACGGGAATCTAGTGTTAAGAATGTGAAAGAAGAAAGAAGTGGGGAATGGAAGTATCTTAATGGGAATGGAGCGCCATTCATTCTATTCCCCACTTTTCGTCGAATTCTGGAGGCTTTGTCTCAGCTCAGCTTCATACTGTATCCCGCACACAGCAGGGTAGGCAGAGGGAATCTAATGTTAAGACACCCTGTTCCACATTTTTCACCAAATTCTGAAGGTATTGCGTGGCGGAACTTAACGCCGCGCTTTGCTTTAACACCAGAGCGAACCACGAGTGGGGATCGAACCCACAAGCAGTCGAATTTATATGTAAAGTCGGCCCCAACATTTAAAAACCTTTTAACAACTCGATACTTACAATTTAATGCCCTCAACAAGTAAGGAGGCCCAGGGTTGATGCATCGACAGACATTTCCCGTTATCACTCATTTCCTGTAACTCCAGATCTTGTATACGAGATGATTGGAGCCAGGTCGATTTTGGTATATAATTTTGTACTTCTACCGTTTGATCGAACTAGAAGTAAATAAAGTGAAATTATTATTATTTTATTTTTAATTAAAAGTGACTTTTGAGTTAGATTATAAAAAACGGTTAAACTGGTCCAGAGGTACTGGTCTAGATTCAGCCTGGAGAAACAGAAGGACAGGAAGATGGACAAAAAAGATGTAACTATAAGAACGTAAAAAAGAAGTCAGGCACTTATATACGTATATTTGTTTAAACCTGTAACATATTTATACGTATACTAGTGGGCCCGGACGCGGCTACGCCCGCTTGAACTATACGATTGTTTATTAAATATATTTATGAAATTATTTTCGTTTTCAATAGAATTTGTAAGAAAATATAAGCCTAAATAATTAAAATAAGTTAAAAAAGAATAATAAGTGGAGATTTATTATTAGATAAAATATCTGAGTAACCGAAATGAACAAACAAAAGAAGTAAAAGTAACTAAAGGAAATTCTTAATATTAGAAAAAGTACCTAAAGTTTGCCGTGCGCGCGTACTAAACATTTTTCTATATTAAATAATTAATAATTTTTGCGAACAATATTAAATAAAATCCCAAATGATTAAAATTACGATATTTTAAGTGTATAACATCGGTATAGATAACCGAACTGAGATAAATTAATAAGTAGTAGTAGTAATAAGCAGCAAATAATTAAATAAAAATTAACAGTAATTCGAAAATATATAAAAATTTACAAAACCATCAAAGTCATACTATACCTACCACTCGTAGGCTAGGTCATTCCGAATCACTGACATCTCCTTAATTATTTATTAAATTGTTATACAGTAAACCATCTTACGTATAATTTCTATCTAGATGAAATGCTAAAAGTGACTATTATATTTATTTTCATAACGATGAATATCAAATTATAGAAATCATATAATTTTTGTTAATGTATACAAATCTATATCTATAGTATATATCAACGCGGACTTTTTTAAACAATATTTAAGGGACAATATTTTTGGAGAATACTGTTTTTGTGTCTCATAAGGTTGAGTCGGCGCGCGCCATGTATGCGTTAAGCAAACTTATTTTGGGTGACGTTTTCTAACAACAAACTTTGCAAATCGTTGCATAGCAACGGCGGTTGTTATAAACATGGCGGAATACATTGCATGTCAAATTGATAAGTATTTTAATATATTGGTATATATCGAAAATATTACAAATATGAGAAAAAAAAGTATCCTATGTTCATCCGGAGACCCTCAAGTATCTCTATATGAGTATTTTATCACAATTAAATTAGCGGTTTGACCCTGATTGCGTAAAAGACAGACAGACAGAGTTACTTTCGAATTTATAATATAGGTATGGATTTGTATAAACCTGTAACAAAGGGGCATTGACCCCGGGTGCTACGTCACGATCAGCTGACGCATCTGATAAGAGATCAGTTCTCAACATTTGATTGTTAAACGAAGTGTTTTGTGTCATTTGTCTTATTTGATTTACATCCACCTCATGGTCTATTGTTGTATCTTCTATTATTTGACGACCTAGAAAAAGAAAAAAAAATTTGTATATTACTTTGGTATTCATTATAGGATTAAACAATAGAGGCCAGTCGTTCCGCAGGGACACTGGTGTGTGATTGTAAACGCAACAGGTTGAGCTTTTGATTCTCTCTCTCGAGGAAATGAAACGTTTTATGTTTTCATTTCTTCGCTTTGGTGTAAAGGAAAAACGCTGCGTTGAGTTCCGCCACTCAATACGCAATGCCTCCTGAATTTGACTAAAAATAAGGAACAGCGTAACTTAACACTAAGTTCTCTTTGCCTACCCTGCTTTAGATTCAGGCTGTAGCCCGCTACAGCCTGAATCTAAAAAAAAGAAATAGACAAAGCGGCGTTGAGTTCCGCCACTCAAAACGTAGGTAATGAAAATTGATAGGTGCGTGGCGAAGTGGATATCTTTTGTTTTTTTTTTTTTTTTATATTCTTTATTGCACAAAAAATAAAATAAATGTACAATAGGCGGGCTTAACGCTAAGAAGCATTTTCTACCAGCCAACCTGTCACGTGGGAGATCAAAATGTGCAGGTGTGCAAAAATAAAAAATAAAAAAATAAAATCAATCTTAACAGTAGGTTCCCTATATGCCGGATAAGTCGTCAAAATAAAAAAAAAATAAGTATAATTTACCAGCAAAATCAAACGTCATTTTCTTATTCAACCTCGAACCGTGTTTCTTATCATGCAATGACTGTTGGTACTTTTGCAATTTATCCCTTTCATTGGAAGAGAGCCACACGCTGTTTGTATTAAAGTAGTCACTATCGTCGTCTGTCACTTGAGTTCGACGTTCACTGAGAAAAAGTTAATGTATATGAAAATTTTAGTTGGTTTTTTTATTTTAACAAACTTATTTTCGTCCTTCCCATTCTGGTATGGCAGGGTGAGACGTTGGATTTCGTCTTTCAATACCCGATTCTGTAAAATAAGGCGGACGGTGAGTAACAGACTGTAGTAACACTTGGTTTCACAACATTGAGAAAAAATACGTACATACAAATACTCGTATGTACCCGAAGATTAGCCCAAACAAACAAAAAGAGATTTTTAAAAAAATGTTTTTTATGTTTTATTATAGTGTAAATAGCTTAACGCACTTCATAAAAGACATAAATTATTTAAAATGATTACCATACCTAGTTCTATCATATTCAAGTAATCTATTCCTGTGTGAGAGTGCCGCTTCCCATCCTTTTGGACGGCTCTTTTCCATTAATGACTCCATAAGTTTAGCACTGGACTTTGTCTTCGCGTTAATTTCTCTTTGCTCATCTGGTGTACAGACCTTTAAAATAGTTTAAAATATTTAAAAGAAATTAAAAATTTTATTTTTAGGGTTAAAAGTATTTTAAGGAAATAAGGAACACTTATAAGATCACTTTCTTGTCCACCCATCCGTCTGTCTGTCTATCAAGACCCTTTATCTCAGTAACACTTGGAGAAATCGAGTTGAAATTAAAACCATATACACAGATCTAAGGTTCCTTGATTTTCTGAAAAAATCGTATTTCCCTCATTTACTTACTTCCAGTTGATTAGAATTATGAAATTTCGCAGCTAGTCTTGAGACTGGGATCTACCACCAGCACAGTATTTTCCCGAATAAATACTCATATATTTTGAAAGATATTGTTATCTTTATTAGATTTAAAGTACACAAATACTTGAATTGAAGAAATATGTAGTCAGAATTTTGTTTATGAAAATACATAAAAATATCTATTATATGAATAAAACAATGAAAAAAATATGAATTTTGCCAGGTTTAAAAAAATAATTACCAGGTTACCACAAAACAAACAAGGTCCGGAACCTTCTTGTTTGCAGACAACCCTACCGCATTGCAGACAGTTGTTGATTAGTTCATGTTTAGATGCTTGACAGTCACAGTGATGTCTGCCTGATAAATAAACATTTTGTTAAATTTCTAGGCGAGTCATGGTGCAGGGGCACAAAATGTTAAAGTTAACTAGCTGGTTGTGGGTTCGATCCCCACTTGAGGAAATGAAATATTTACTCAAATTTCCGTGTCTTTGCTCTGATGTCGAGCCAAAGGATGTTGTTAGGTTCCGCCACTCAACACGCAATGCCTACAGAATTCTATAGAAAGTGAAATTCTACATTCTACAGCAAATGGAGTGTCCTAACACAAAGTTCCCTCTGCCTACCATGCCGTGTGTGGGATACAGTGTACTAGTAGCTAGTTTTTTTTAATTCAATTTCTATATTTTAGACCACACACTTTTTATTGGTAGTAATGCCTTATGCATAACAAAATGATAATTACTATAAAATTATAAAACAATTATTATTTATAAATGTTACTTCTGAAAAATCAGTAGCTGGTTTAATTACTAAGAATACTAAATTTTCTGAAATTAAATGTGTGCTTAGGATTCAAATTATTGATTTATTGGATGTATAATATAAACCTACCTTTTATTAAAATGACTTGAGCATTTTTGCCCTCTTGTGAATATAAATTTACAAATTTTGTCTTCTTTTTAGATTTACTTTCAGGCTCAACTTCCTCTTGTACTATTAGTTTTTCAGTACTTACAAAATCTTGCTGTTGTTTATTTTTTACAATTTTTTTTCTTTGTTGGCGTGTAAGCGATCCAGCTATGTAAATCAAGTAAATTATATTTCAAATTACTGTAACCATACCAAAGTAAAAAAGTTAAAGAATACTAACCTTTAGGAGGAAATAACTTCTTAGTTAATTCTAAGTAGAAAGTTTTATGCTGTGAATTATCGAAATCAAGTAATGTCTTAAGATAATCATTTAATTCAGCTTCATTCTGAATTGATATAATGTATCTGAAATAAAATGGTTTGTTTTATACAACGGCATATGGCTAAAATAAAATATTATAATAATTGTTATAGACAATTTACTTTATAAGGTCTTCAGGAACTTCGAAATCCAGTATTTTCGACAAGCCTTCACTAATCCATTGTTCCATTTTGTATATTTCACAATGTTAACGAATTTTATATGAATTCTGATTCCCGAATCGAATAAGCAATATTTTGGAAATGTCAATTGTCATATTTTGACACGACATCGTCAGCTGTATTTGATGTAAATTTTCTATTTCATTGTTTTATGTATTTTAGGCGTATCAGTGGACCACAAATAACTTCCCTTTTGTCGCGTAGATAGAAAAACCAATATAAAGATTGAGAAAATAAATCTTATTAACAGTTATTACCATAAAAATAATATATATACTTTAATAAAACATTATGTTTTTTTATTTGAAGCAATATTGCATATAAAATCTATGTTAGTTTTCTACTTAATTGTAAAAAATCATACAAATTCAACGTTTATCAATTAATTTATGTCACTTAATTTTCATCTGTCGTGTCAATGTCATTTCCTTTTTAGGATGCAATCTGATATAATTTTTTACAATGTAGTATTGTCGAAAAGGCGATAATCAGAATAACTTAATTATTTATTGTTTTTCTTGAAAAATATGAGTTATTTTGAAGAGCCTTATATCATACTAGCGGGCACGTGCGGAGCTACGCCCCCTTGAAATAGAAACATTAATAAAGAAATTAGAAACTAAAGATTCAGTCAATTCAGTAAACCACTTGTATTAAATAACTATTACGTCAATTAACAAATTTGTCGAACTAAGTACTTTAAATTGACATAACTTTTTTATTTATGAACAGATTGTAATAAAATAAACTCTAGATGTTTCCGGAAGCTTGCCAGAATCCAATAGTGAAAACCGCATCTAACTCGGTTAAGCCAATTCTAAGAAAAGCAGACAAAATTTTTAATAATCATTGTTTTGGGTTCTATTACGTAATAAAGGTTCCCAATTACATTTTTTTTAAATATCTTCCAAGTACAGACACCAACCCATTTACGATTTTATTATAAGTATAGGTGAAATTATTGGGATATTTTCAAAGAATGAACTTAGGTAGTTAATAATTAAAAATACAATATAAAACAAAAATTATTTACTAGTTTCATTATCATTTAAAATTCGTAATAAATACAAAATTCGTTCTCTAACATCATACATTGACTTATATGTTAAACTGTCAGCCACAATATTCATCACATTTTTTTCATCAATAATCTCAAGTATTGTTTTATCTTTAATTTCTTCAGGAGTTAGGTATTGTTTTAATACTTCTAGAATTAATTTATCTTCATCTCGCCGCCATTCTGGAGGATCATGTTTCAATTCGTCTTCAGACATTACTAAAGTCGACATATTTGAAGAGTCGTCACTGTCTTCGTCTTCTGTTATAATAACTTCTGATGTATCACCATTTTCCTGTAATCATATTAATATTATACACGTGAATTCATGTCTGTTTGTTACTCTTTCACGCCAAAACTACTCAACCGACTTTTTATTATATATAGTCGTATATATTATCTTCGGTTGTAATATAAAAAAAAGTAAGCGAGCGAAGCCGCGTTTGAGTGTCTATTCAATTCAATTAAAAATATTCTTTATTCAAATAAACTTATTATAAGCACTTTTGAATCCTCGAATCAACATATAAACAAAAAGCTACCACCGGTTCGGAAGGCAGTTCTGCTGAGAAAAGCCGGCAAGTTGCTCTTTTCAAAGTCAATGGTACAATTTATTTCATTATCTGGCAGCTATCCTGCATTACATTCAATAGACATTAATTCCATTCATGTTTATCCGTTAAATATTCTTGAACAGTGTAATAAGCTTTACTTGTTAGAATTTTTTTGAAAATTATTTTAATTGAAAAGATTTAATTGTAAATTCATTACCTAATTATATATAATTATATTTAAATGTTTAACAAGTATATTTAAATGTTTGCAATTTTTGACAATATTTTTATCATGCATTATATCCCAATACAGTAAAGGAAATTTTGTTACACAAGAGACTTTGTTTAAGTGAACATCATTTAGGTTATTGTTTCACACTTTTCCCACGAACCGTCCTTTTTTCGAGACATTCCGTATTTTCACCATTCCAATTGAATGGTGAAAATACTGATTATTAATTAATTCTGATTAGAAATCAAACCCACAATCCCCGCGTTAACAGCCGGCTTCAGTTCATTAATACATACACTTTTAATAGTAATGACTAGACGGTTAGGTGAAGAATTCTCTCTGGGTGATAAGGGATTGTGACTTTCTTTGGCTTCGTCAATTTCCTCTTCCTCTTGCTCTTTTTCTACGCTGAAATTAAATTACATCAATTATAATCTTGTAGAGAAATTTCCATTTCTTTTAGCTTTACAGGTGAGACACTTCAACCCATTAGAAGATCTATAATTATTTAAAAAGACGAAATCAAACCTATAACCATCGCGTTCATTGTCAAACATCTCCTTCTGGAAGGGAGCGCCATTCATCGGCGAATAATATGGAGAGCATAATTTCGAAAAAACTCTCAATTCTCAACTAAATCATTACTAGGTGGAAAATTATAAAACATGACTACACACTAGGTACAGAGGGATTCACAAAAGTGACCAGCTGTGATCAAGACCGTCTAAAATTTAATAAATTCAAGTCAATGTATGATGTGGCCGTTAAGCAGATGAAAAAATAAACTACTTAGTATTCTAGAGCAGTTCCTGTTAAGGGCCTATTTAAATACGCAATAACGAATACAATAGGAATAAGAAACATAGTGTAAAGACGTTATGTTCCCCCTGTCCACCTGTGAGTGGCGGAACTTAATGCCACGCATTTTTATCTTGATACCAGAGCGAGAAAAAAAGATATCTACGGTGAGAATCGAATCCACAGCTGATGGCCTCAAATAAGTTGCTGATAATTCTATTATCGATACCTGTCCGAGTCTTCAGCTTCATAATCCATAGTAGCGGTAGTTTCGTCACATAGTCTGATTGTGTCGCTTTGGTTTTCCTGGATTTCATTTGATATTATTTCTGGGGCTGGCTGACATGTTTCTTTTATCCTGATATAAAATATATATGTATTTTTAGTAGTACCTCTAAATATTAACAGGAATAATAACAAGACAATTGAATGAATTTCAATTTTAAGTATTTTTAATTAATTATTAATAACATCCTCTCTTACCAAATGATTATTATTTATGTACCGGATACAAGCATATAAAAATTTTGATTCAGATTGATAAGAATGTATAACTTAATTAGCGACGAGCGTGTTGAACATTTCCAAAAAAATATATAAGCGATTGCATGGTTTTAATTAAAGTATATTATATCGCTATATCCCGCAATAGCAGGATAGGCAGAGGGAACATTGCCCAGGTTAAGATATTTCCGTTCCGTGTATAATAATAGCGAAAATCAAAAATTAATGTATAATAATATTATCACTTACTCTCTCCGTCGATGAGGAAACAACGAGTATATGTATTTGACTAATTCTGGAAACTCTTGTGTACATTCCATTAACTTACAACAAATGTCGCAACTTTTCGATAAATTATCTAAATATATTTCTTTTAAGACTTCAAATATTTTACTCTTCTCTTCTCTGTTTTGTACTTGCTTCTATAATCATTATATTATTAATTAAAATAACTAGCATAAAATATTATATTTAAATTTATTGCACTGTTACGCAATTTTAAAATATGATATAAATTTACTTAGACGTCAAAATTCGGAGTATAAATGTATTTCGTCATTAACATATGTAATTAACAAAATACAGCATGAGCAATTATAAATTCAGTAAACTTTTTACATTTTAATCTTCTACAAATAATATTATAAGTGTGTGAGGATGGATGTTTAATTGCACAAAAACTACTGAACGGATTTAGATGAAACTTTACACAATAATATAGTTTATTTAACAGGAAAACATCTCCTACTCGATTCCTACTGGAATTGTAAACAATTTTTGGAGTTGAGTTCCACCATTCAACACGTGATGTCTCCAATTCGAGCAGAAATAAAAAAACATATTTCAAATGCTTCTTATTTTCTCCCTATCCTGCTTTGCGTGATAAAACACTAGCCACTCAAATTCTATGAAATAATATAAAAACATAGTACCTCAACTTTCGCCATCAAATCTTCCATACAATTTCTAACGAAATAATCTTTGAAGACATCCATTTCTTCAGCTTGTTCTGCAGTTAGGAAACCTAACAATTCTTTATACATATCAACCAATTCTACATCGAACGCTTGAAATAAGTCTTTAAAAAGTTCAAAAACATTGCCATTTATAACGTCGAATTTGTAAAATATTGAATGTATTGATCTTTTTATCAAGTTATTTCTCGCTATATTACAGCTCTCTAGCACTTTAATTTGAAATTTTATTGCAGAATCTGAAATTTAATAAATTAAGTTAATTATAAAAAAATATTTGAAAAAATCTTATGTCATAATGTAAAAATATTAAAATAATATATAAAACGTATGATATGATGACAGTTCAAATACTGCTTAAATTAGTATATTGTTAGATAGATCACTCCATAAATGGATTGGTCATCGAGATCGATCAATAGATTGGTCGTTGGATCAACAGATTCACGGATCAATGATAGAATGGCTAGTATAATAAATACTCTATAATTACCAAAATCCTTAGAACTGCTGCCAGCTATATCCTCATTACATCTAAAACCAGTTTTGCATTCTTCTATTTTATTTACCAATTCGTCATAAACCACATTTGAAAGCCTTTTAAAATTATTAATCAATATTTTTAATTTATTCGATATGTTTGGATATTTTTTGTTTGTGCAATCGCAGCATTCTTTTCTTTTTGTCTTAGAATTAAAATAATCCGTGATAAGTGTTTGTTTTTTTACAATTTTTCTAAACACCCGACAACATTTACAATGGTTCGAATAAATAATCGATTTATTACTAGCTGTAACGTTTTGATTATTCGAATCGATTCTGCTATCGATTTTTGTATCTGTGGCGAGTGGGGTACAAATGGGTGTTATAGTACTGTTGACAGTACTTGTTTGTACTTGAATGGGAACTAGTTGCGTGCCATTACTTGTATTAATAATTGTATATATATTACTCGATAGCAAAGTCGCTGTCTGTTCCGTTTTTTGTATAGGCACATCGACTTTGTCCACCAAAGTTCGTTTAGGAGCTATAGGCAACACATTCAATCTTTTGCATAAGATTTCTTTCGTAAAATCTATGGGCAGCGGAGCTTTTTCAATATTAGTATTAATATTTTTGCCAAATTCCACTTCAACACCTTGTGGTTCAGTTACACCACGACGCTGTTTATAGAAATAATTCTGAAAATGTATAATAATATTAGCATTTTTCAAAAACTAAAGAGATTTTTTTAGAATAAACTTTATAAACCATATTTGATTTAAATCAATTAAAAACTATATGTAACTGCAATCTTACTTACTGCAACTATATGTAACTTGTAACTAATCAATTCAAATATTCATAAATGAGATAACGTACATTAATAATGAAACGTCACTATAAAACGAATGAAACCCACAATCGTCGCGTATACGGCCATTTACCAGACAACCTTTGAAACATTACGGATAAATTGTAATGAGGAGAAGGGGGACAACATCTCAGTGCAATTTTTTAAATGAAATTAAATATTATATAATATATAATAAAATAATTTAATAATATAAAATAAACTTAATTTAGATACTTACTTTAAACCTCTTACTACTTTTAGCCAGATATTTAATCCATAGACATGGCATTTCCATTTCCGGTTGTTCATAGAGAGTTATTTTAGGGTTAAATGGATATAATTTGTGCTTCACTGGCTCTATTTCGTTGTATTTAAAATATCGCTGAAAATTATAAATTTTTAACATATACAAATACAAAGTTAAAATACAAAATACATTCATGTATTTAACCTTAATTGGTAATGACGTCAGGTTTATGGAAAAACGAAATCATTTCGTATCAAATTATACCTATTTTACTATTATACAAATGAATGAAAATTGTATCATCCATTAATTTTTCAGTGTTCTTATAGTAACTATTGTATTCCATTAATACGGTCAAATAATAATAATAATTGCTTATTATTTCTAGTTAGAATCGACCTACTTATTTGTGAACGATGATGTACATCAACTTCAAATACTATTTCATCAGTAGAATTCATCAAAGCTGAAAAAAAAACAGTTATACCAATTTCAAAATCGAAGCCCGAATTCTAGTAATAACAATACAAAGTTTTAACTACTCAAATAAAAGCCTAATTCAATTAAAACAAAAAAGATTATGCCATAAATAAAAAAGTTATTTTTTCAAACATTTGTAGTAGGTGTTATTGGATAAACATCGTGAAATGTAAAAAAAAAACCTACGTCTAAGAGGTTGAGGTATCTTGATTAATTCCTTTACGGGTTTGAAATATTTTACCTTATATGCTGTTCCCGTAAAAGGAGCGCTGACGCTCCCACATGTATAAAGGGCCAAGACTCACGTATATAGCGCCGTCCTCAGCACGGCGGGCGACCTGCACGTGGCACAGCAGCGCGCGCGCCGATAACAGACCGGGGGGCAGCGTGCACTCGCGGGCGAGGCGCGCCGCCTCCGTGAGCCAGCCGCGCCCGCGCGCTTTCGCCTTCAGGCGGAACACTTTCGGGTTGGACTGTATGTGGCGCCAGAACTGGTCTAGTCCGAGGACTATTAATCTGTAGTTTTTATATGAAATAAAATAAGTTTCACGCTCTTTTGTACACAGCGGGGTAGGCAGAGGGAACCGCCGAATTCTGCAGGCAATGCGTGTTGAGTGGCGGAACTTAACGTCGTGCTTTGTGTCGACACCAGAACTAAGAAATGGAAATATCAATTTAAATAAATATTTCATTTCGTCGAATGCAAATTGAAACCACAACCAGTCGCATTTACAGTCACACTTTGTGCCCCAACGCCACGACTACTCCTACCTCCTGGCATTAATCCCGGCTATTGCTAGGGTCTGCCCTCCTACTCAACCTACTCCACTTTGCNAAGAGGGGGGGGGGAGTTAGGACACCATTCTTACGGACTGGATGAGGATGTAAGAGTGGCGGCTCGAGGATCCGGGGTCGCGTACCCGTATGCCCACAAACAAATATCGGACAGATATTAGTCAGGACATCCTCTGGATCCCCTACGCCACGACTACTATTACTATATTACTATTTTTTAATTCAATTCAGTTCAAAATATAATTTAGTCAAATAAACTAACTAAATAACGTTAGCCCCTACAGTTAGTAAGATTTACCTCGGGCTTTCAGATTGAGTGATCCGTCAGCTGTTTCCATCAGTAAATATATCAGAAGAAAATACAAAAAAAAAAATTTTAATACACTCACTTGTCCTCAGAAGGGAAATAGTTGAACCTTTTATGATGAAACTCGGACCTGTAAGGCACAGGTGGTAAAAGATGCGGATATAAAAACACTGGACTATTCGCCACCACCTTTTTAAATGTATCATGAAAATCGGCCATATATACTGCATTTGCGGCTGAGCGACGACGACTGGAAAAAAAGAAAAAGAAACATGGTCAGCATATAGGTTTTATAATATAACTTAGCGAAACGCCATTAAGTATAGTTTCAGTGGACTAAAGTCAGAAATAGCGCTATCGCTAGTGTAACGGTAGTGGTGAGCTACTCGCTGATTGGTCGACTGGCGGACTAATGGGAGACGCGTACAGGGATTTGTAGCGAGCGAGCCTTTGTTACTACAAAGTGTTGTAATATAATATAGTGTTGCCAAACTATCGATAGTTTCGCAATCGATAGTTTAAATCTAAAAAAGCCCATGCTATCGATACAACAGTCGATAGTATCTGTAGGGAACAATTGTTATTCAAAATTAATATTGCAATTTATAATTATTATATTTACTAAAATCACCCGCACGCAGCGCATTGGAACAATTCAAACCTGTTCCGAGTTTTTTTGCTATGCGTGTGGTAGGCTGCTAGACAAGAGCGCCACGTTTAAAGAGTCGGCTAGAATCGCTTGCGACATTCAGTTGTGTATCCATTGCTCTCTTAGCTTGCATTCAATTTTGAACCTTAACTTCTTGCTGTTACGTGCTAGTTAAGATTGTATTTTCTATTGGTATTTATTTAAATTTCTTTATTTCCTTCTGTGATTATTTTCTCTTCACGTATCTGTGCGTTAAATAAATTTGGACAATTTCTCCACTAAATTTGGATCTTTAATTTTACTCATCTAGTGTAAAATAAATATTAGATAATAATAAATAGCGGTATCACTAATCAACCGTTATATATCGATTAAATAGATACTATTGAATTTCTAGGAAAAGATAGTATTGACAGTATCGATAGTATCGATACTTCTCGGCCGAAAGTAGAGGGTGGAGTGTCTTAACACTAACTTCCGTCTGTCTACCCTGCTACATTCGGAATGTAGCGTGAAGCTGAGAAAAAAATATATAAATATGATGATGAGAAAGAATAAGTTTTTCTTACCATTTGTCCACTTCACAAGTGAGAAATCTGAAAAAGTAAAAGAAAATATTTAATACATCATTTAGTTTCATAGTAGAAGTTTTCGAAAATGTCCGAGTTAATATCCAAAAAAGTTATCTAAAAAGTATTTTATTTTCAATTACTTTAAGACAACAAATACTCACTTAACCATCTCTTGAGACTCCTTTGTGTTTTCTGACAATGTGTTTTCCCAACAATGCACCAATTCTATCGCTGGTTTTAAATTACAAACATCGACTACTGCGATACTGTCATTTACTACCATTGAGTAGAGTGATGTCTGTTGATAAAAATATTACAATTAAATCAAATAGCGATATTGCTGTATAATAGGATTGACGAGATGTGGCCGTCTCGAAGCTAGGCTTGCTCTCTAAACTTTTATGCCCGGGAAGAAAAGTAATCAAAAGTATGACTTCTAAAATGAAGCATTAAACTTAAGTAATAATAAAAAAATTATAACTACATACCAAATATTCTTTGTACTGCGGTGCATAAGACCATAAAGTTGGATGTATGTATAATTGTAAGAAATTAGAAGCCGCCAGTTGTATGTGTTGTCGTAGTTGCTGTTGAAAGATGAGTATTTGTTCTGGATACATCTGTAAGTAGGAAATTAATAAAAGTATAAATACTTTTAAGAAAACATATAAAAATTTTAAACTGTGTCTCTTGAAAACCGTCCAAGCGCTCTAACCGCTAAGCAATACATTTGAACGTATAAATAAATAAATAAATAATAAACTTTATTAAGTTTCACAAAAAAGTTAGCTGAAGTAAATATAACATACAGAAGAATAGAAAGTAACATAAACCAACAAAAAGAACTAAAAAAAAAAGATTGTCGGTAGGGGTCTCACCCAACACCTCTAGTATAAGCTCTAGATATAAGTACAGTTTATATTGTCCCAAAATGAAGTACGCCACACTAAACGAACTTTGATAAAATAAAAAAACGGGCAACTATGCGCCCGTGGATGTAGCTTTACTAAAAATATAATAATAGACAAACAGATATATATATAAGAGACAAACATAGGCTAAACAAATATGAAGAAAAGTTTAAAGATTTCCTCTGTATCCGGACTAGTTGCCTGTATTCCGGTATTTAGCGCCAATCCCCACAAGTTGTTAAGTATGGTTTTCTATCCCAAGTGTGGAATAACACTTTAAAAATTGTTAAATAATAAATAATACTGCTATTATTTTTAATTTTGGTAGACAGAGGTTACCTAATGTTGAGAAACGCCTATCCACATGCCCCTCTGAAATCTCGAGATAATCCATATTAGGTGGCAAAACTGAATGCCGCGTTTGGTCATTTTTTACACAGCGAGGATACGAAAATACTAAATAATTCATTTCTATATAATTATAAGCTAGCTATAACGGTCGCATTATATGTTCGTCCGTTCTGTCACATGTTGAAATGAAATATAAGAAACAAATAATAACCTTAACATTTCCATCTACTTCAATCTCAACTATTGTTGCTTCATTGGTAACAAGGTTCTTTAAAGGTGCAGGTGGGGACAGTCCGTTTTTTGATGGAAGTCTCACTTCTTTCGTTTCTTCCACTGAAATAATAACTTGAGTTGGCACTTCAGCTTCTGCACTGAAAGAAAAAAATCATAGCTTCATGCTATATCCTGCAAAGTACACAAAGACACCTAGTTCCGTACGCATGGACTATTTTTTGACAATTTGCATGTTGTGACGGAAATCAACACCGTGCTTTGTCTTGTTTGTTACCGTCGCGTTTATAGTTCAACGGTGTGCCGCTGTGCCACAGCGGGCTCTAGCAATGATTTTAAGAATAATCATAATAGTTAGCAATAGGTAGTAGTAGCCAGTCGTGGCGCAGGGGCACAGTGTGCTGCAAAATTGACAGGTTGTGGGTTCGATCCCCACTCGAGGAAAGGAAATAATTATTTAAATTCATATTTTCATTTCTTCGCTCTGGTATCGAGGCAAAACGCGGCGTTGAATTCCGTTACTCAACACGCAATGCCTCCAGAATTTGGCGGAAACTGTGGAACGGAGTGTCTTAATACAAAGTTCCCTCTACTTACCCTGCTGTGTGCGGGATACAGCGTGACCCTTTTTTTTATTCATAATTTTTTTAAATTTATTATAACATTATTATTGTTTTCCCTTCTAATGCAACGACAACATAACAATCAATTAGTAGAAAAAAATATATTCAAAGTATTTTATTTTTACACCATTTTGACCCAGTTGGATAACACTTGAGTTAATATAAAATATAAAAAATCATAACTGGATAACTAAATGGTGCTAAAATAAGTTAAAAAAATACAAAATAAAATAATAACCACGTGGTCTTCTTTACAGGTCGACTTATCGGCACAAGCATGGGAACATCGATAATATTAGTTATAATATTCTGTTCAATTTCGTTACTTTCCTCCACCTCAGTTTTTCCTATTGAAAGTCTAGGTTCCATTTTGACCTTGGCCGCCATATTTGTTGAAGTAGGGTGATGTTCTTCATCTGATATCGGTTCTTGTTTGCCCTCCCAATGTTGAGAAGTTAACTGGAAAATTTTAAAACAGTAATGATCACTAAAATTTATATGATGCGTTTGGGTAACTTTTTTATGGAAAAGTGTAGCGTGCGGGTCACCTGATGGTAAGTGATCACCGCCGCCCACGACCCCGTGTAACACCAAAGGAGCTACAGGTGCGTTGCCGACCGCCAATGTGGAGATAGACGCGCTTTTTGAAGGTTTCCATGTCATATCAACCCTGAAACATTGCGGCAGGTAGGCCATTCCAGTTCCGTGGCGCATGGATGTTCCTACGAAACCGCATAGTAGTGGAGTGCCAGGTATCCAGATGGTGTGGATGGTATTAGTTTATGACGTACTGTGCGGTTATAATATTCCGAGGCCGGTAATAAGTCAAAAATTTCCCCAGTACACTCCCTATGATAAATGCGGTAGAGAACGCACAGCGAGGAGACATCTCCACACAATGTGTCAAGCCCTGCACAGAACATTGGGTTTCCAACGATTCAAACGGCTCTACGTTGTATGCGATCAAATGGTTCAAGCTGAGACTAGGATGCACCAGCCCAGAGTTGAGAACAATGCTCCATGTCAGGCCGAACCTGGGCCCTATATAGACCCAATCGGAGTTTTGGCGTGAAGTACTGTCTCACTCTGCTGATGACCCACAGTTTCTTTAAGGCCTACTTGGTCTTGTTTTGATCATGATGATCACATGATCGCGATACTGGCACTCGAATCGTTGAGGGCCAATGTGCTGATATTGGGCGCCGCTATAAGGGGAGTGTTGTGGGAGACTGGCGATGACAAAGGAGATATTTTTACGTACTAAACGCATCAACTTTTCTTGCTTTCGTAACATTCCATCTATCTATCTAGTAGATAGGTTAAAGTATCCTAAGATACCATAACCAACTTTATATTTTTGCCAAACAAGGGCACTGAAAGTATTTTATGCCACCACCATTGACCCCTCTATCTTCGCACTTACAGTCAAACGTTATAACATAAATAAAGTTACAAAACAATATAAATTTCTACCTCAAAACCCTTATCTTGATCTAAAACACTTTGTATGTCCTGTAAAGGCTCCACTGGAGCCTCTGGAAGTACATCAAACAACTCAGTGACTAAATCATTCAATTCTTTACGAGATATCTTTATTATGCTACTCTCTAAAGATTCTTCGTCTTCTTCATCTGAAAATTAAATCTATCATTAAAGCCTAGTTAAAGTTTCTAAGGTCCCTTAACAATAATAATACTTGTCATATAACGGAACCTCCGTTTCCTACTCAAAATTTTGAATACATTTAATATATTTGTATATTATACAGGAAAGTTTCATCGAAATCGGTTCGGTAGCGATAAAATGGAGCAAATATTTATCACTTTGCTAAATATATAACAAAGCAACAACAATTTAATTACTTCCAAATTTTTCTACAATTTGGTTTTATTGATAAATATAACTTTAAATAAATATTTCATCTCCTCGAGTGGGGTTCGCAACGACAAGAAGTCGGTTTTACAGTCACGCTTTTGTGCCCCTGCGCTAAGACACATATATAATCAGACGCAGGAGGTTAGGAGGTCACTCCTAAAAAGGCATACTAACTGGCATCCGGATCAGCAGCAACATTGTATTCCGGATCAGCTTCATCGTCATCCTCGTTCCTCACATTGGAAGCGGGATTTAGGCATTCGTTTAAGAATTCATTCCATAGATCATCGACGACTGGCATCGGCAAGTCATCAGGTGGTACAAATGATTCCTCTATATGTTCTATAGGAGTCGCTGATAGGGAAAGTTTCGACCGAGTACGTAGAGCTATTGTGGCTTCTTCATTTTCCAAGTCTAGTTTTCTACACACTGGTGTTTTGACTTCCTGAAATGTCAGTTGTAAATATTTTACTTTATATTTTTTGGCACGTTGTATATAACAGTACCAGTAACAGTAACAGCCGCCGCATATAACAGTTTAAGCAGAGGGTACTTAGTGTTAGGACACTCCATACTCCACGCAACATTCAAATTTCAGGACATTGTGTAAAGTGGTAAAACTTAATGGCGCGCTTTATCTTCTAATTGTCAAACTGTCAAATTTACCATTGAACGAACACTTTTGACAATGCACGACAATTACTGGCCTCAATAATTCATTTTACTTTTTGAAATACAAACACAAAATATGAAACACAGAAAGGATATCTTACATTATAAAATTTATCTACTTATCTTACCTGTGGCACTTTAAAAGGACCATCTTGAACTACTTTAGGACTAGGTTTCTTTTGACTTTTGGGCGTCGCCGGCGTCCGAGGCTGTGAGTCTACATCGCTACATGACTCCAGGCCGTGATCATCGTCACTCTATGAAAAACCATACTTTTATGTTAATTTTGCAATAATAAAAGAAAACAGCATCTAAAATAACGTTATTTTTATTCAGTTTTTAAATTAAATTATTATTCCAACAACGAAAAAATATATGTGATTCCAAGTGCTATGATGGTATGTCCAAACGAAGCTACACTGTAATATGTGACACAAGATACTGTAGTCCATGTGTATGTAGTCTATATTAATATGAACACCCTTTATCAGGGAAATATTAAGTGATTTTCTCACGATACAAAAATGTCGAACTCATAAAGTGATCACCCCTTGTGACCCTTTTATAATATTATCGGAGACAACTGTGTATATTCATATAAACAACAATTACTAATATTACCAATTTGTTGTTAAATTAAAAAATAAAAAAAATCATATACTTTCATTGATCTCATATTTGTAGTCACATTTGATCTATATTGAGATTCAAGGAAAAAGCTAGGTAATCTAAAAATCACAACTGCAAATAAATTCTAATAAATTCTAAATAAATTCTCTAAGGGATATGTTTGAAATCATGTTGGGGCAATCAAAAAGCAATTAATCATTATCAATTTCACACTTCTCTAAGACCATGCAAGATTTTTTACATTTTTAAAGTATTATTCCACAACTGGCTGCGACCAACTAATCCATACATTCTTATCAGACTATATTGAAATTCTTATAAGCTTGTTACAGCATGTCTGTAGGAAGATTTTTACAAATTTCCACTACAAATCCAAATCATTTGGTCAGAGAGAATGCTATTTAATATAATATATATTTTTTTACATTTTTAAAGTGCCATTCCACACTTAAGTAAGAAAAATATTTTGTCCTGTGCCATAATAATAAGCAAGCCCCACTCAACCAAATTTTATGTTATCTAAAAAGTTTATGTTGCTTTAAAAACATTGTCCTAAACAAGATCTCTCTTTGTCTACCCGAGTACATGAGATATAATGTGAACTGCTTGGAAAATTTATTCTACCTACAGGTTCATATTCTTCATCATCTTCATCTTCAGGTAGCTCTTGAGCTATTAAGGCTTTCACTTCAGGTGTGATATTGACTGGTATATGCACTATTGGTGTTAGTTCCACATTCCATGAAAGAGACCCTGGGGATACTTTCAACAATTCCCTGAAAATATGAAATATACTTTATATTATAGTGGAGAATGAAAAATTAAGGAGTGAGATGGAGGTTTCAAATAAAAAACATAGTCAATCTCGAGATGAATAATAGAAAAAATAACATTGTAATACATAGACTGCCAGAGGCTAACCAATAAAAATATGAAAATTTATCCACTCTTGTAACATCAACACTACAAGATATAGAAATAAAAATTGAAAGAAGCGAAATAGACCGACTGAAAAACTGATGAAAATTTACAATGACATTCTATCGGGATATATTCACAAAGCCCCAAAGAAGATAAAGGAAATTACCGACCAACAAGCTTCATAACCAAAATTGATTGATTGATATTAAATCAAATAAGCACAACATTAGACAAAAGTCAACCGATGAATCAGGCTATTTTAGGAGAAATTTTGCCACAACAGACCACATACATACAGTCAGGTAGATGGTGGACAAGTGTAATGAATAAAACAAACCTTTGTACATGGCCTTCATCAACTACTCTAAAGCATTTGACAGCATTATCCAGGAGACAATATGGGACAGTCTTAAAACTGAGAGGATCTCTACAAAATGTATAAAAATAATCCAAAACATATATGCTAGCAGCAAAGCAAGAATAAAACTAGAATCATTAGGTGAAAGACAGGTGACAGACAGATGGACAACAAAATAATTAGGGTTACTTTTTTCCTTAAAAGATATGGAAGGAACTCTAAAAACAATAGGTTTACTATATTTAGGCAAAATACTTACTTAGCTTTTGATCTTGTTATTTTAGGACAAAGTTTCTCTTCTGTTCCTGATTCCTCTTCTTCTTCACGTAACTTAACAAGTGCCAGAACATGGTCATTTGTAACTACTTTCTGCAATATTAATTGTACTTAGTAAAGATTAAGATTAATCATTTAAAGGGATTGTAGAAGAGTATTAAAATGATATGGTAAGTAAATAAATGTAAACTAACCTTTAAAATTTTCTTCACACTGACATCGTCTAAATTATTTTTAATAGCTGAAGCGTAAAGATTCTTCTCCATATCAAAAGTATTCTCAGGTAAAACATCATCTCCATCGGTGCTACTGCTACTGTTTATCCTTTAGTTGATATAACAAGAAATTTACAGCTTAATAATATGGTAATTATATTTAATGCCGTAAGAAATAAAATATTTACCTTTTGCGTTTAGCACCACGACTCTTTAATTTATTATTGGACGATTTTTCGTCCTCTGTATTTATATCTAAGGGTTTAGAATAATTATCCTGAAGTTTATCCATTATATATATTACGCCAAATTCATATGTAAATTAATAAATAAATACATTACTAGCAAGTAATTAAATACAATGTATGAATGTCATTTTATTTATATTAAGAATGTTAACTTAGTGGTGAAATCCATTTTAAATATGTTTTTCAACGTAAACGTAAACATGACAAATGTGTTGTTATGAGAGCTTGGGCGACATACCTAACTTGGGACCCGTGGTATTGCTATATTAATGTAAAACTACAAATTAGTAGTTTTTCTAAAAGTTTTCCTTAAGAATTTAATTTTAATTCACGATTTAGTGACTTAATATTTAATAAATAACTTTCTTTATAATATTTCATGTATGCAAGGTACCGTAATAAAATGTTTTTCGATGAGAAACAGTTTATGTAACCAGTATTTAAAGTACAGTAGTAGGATTATGTTTTGATATGGCAATGGTATTATTAGCATTTGCAAATGGCAAACAAGATTGACGTCTAACATTGGACAATCCAATCCAGCGGCGACGTAGTTTTGGTACTCTTGAAACCAATATTGTCAATGTTGGATTACTATTTTATTGGCCAATCGTAACGCCGTTATAACTGACAGTTAGTGTGGTACACTTTATACCGATAACTCTGCGATACATAATAACCAGGCATTCCTCCTTTTCAATTTATTTACATGCACGTTTTTTCTAAAAACAATAATAATAAATCATATTTATTTTGTTTTACTTAAAAAACAACGAAATCTTTAAAGTCGTTCTTAAAAATGGATATATTTTATCTGTATGTCTAAGATTTACACTGTTTTTATGAAAAAAACCATTTGATGTCTATATACGTCTTAATATGTTTATGTTCACAATTATAATAAATATATTTCTACAACCGATGTGGATTTAGGCTATAAATAAATTTTTAAAAAGGTTGAAAATGATTAATTAAGCAAAGTATTACATAGTAACAAGAGTTAAATGCTATTGAAGCTCACGCAAACGAAAATTAAGGGTTGTTTTTATTTGAAAGAAACATACACAAAATTGTATGTTAAAGGCGCTCAAAATTTTTATATTTAAAGAAAGATTTATTATTTTGGGTATATTATTAGTCCATTACGTTTATAAAAGTTATTAAAATAAAAGTGTTAATAAAAAATTCTTTACTACGACGTGTCTTTTTATTATAAGAATATTTATACCATTATCATATTATGTATAATATCATAAAGCTTAAGGCTATACATTAGCGCCATAAATAAGTACATAAAATTTGATTATATTTTATTGTATAAAAAGACAAACTTTTTCCTTTAACTATATGAAAAAACATACAAACATAGATATCATATCTATATTAATATAGAGGTACTATTAAACACTGACAGACTCATAATTTTGATCATTTTTGTAAAATTTTGATAAATTCAAAATAATTAATTTGAAAAACTAATATAATTTATTTATTATTTAATTGGTTTCATTAAATAAAACAATATAGTACAGTAGAATATAATTTTGTAATAAATACATAAGTACATTTTTACTCAGTAATTCTATCAAGCAATAGTAATTAAATATCAATGTTATTTTATATAAGTTTATAAGAAAATTCAATATCTTACAGCATCACTCAGCTATTTTTTATTTTAAGAGTAGTGTTCATTTTAAAACAAATATTGTTAGTCAATATCTTAATATTAAAATAAAAAAATATAAATTTATTTATAAAAATTTTTTTGTAGCTTCTGGATTAAAATAAACCTATTTTCTGTTCATTTTGCAGCTATTATATCTTTTTACTACCGTCAGTTAGTTGTTATGTTTGAAGGCTTCTACTTCTTCTGCCTCCAAGTCTTCCAATCCATTTTTAGGGTAATACTTTATCACATATGCTGTCACTTGCAATATGTGTTATTTATTTACAATGCCGCACCCTAGTGTTCCCATTCATGAGCATAATTATTTATTTAGATTGAGCAAAAATGTGAATTTTGGTGAAATATTCTTCTAAAGTTCCTGCAAGCTGCATCTACATCTAGAGGTCATCAAATATCCACTTTTGAGCATACATACAGTCACCTATAAAATTATAATTACTATTATTACATGTCTAATTATATTTACTATGGTAGTTGATAAACTATTAAGCACCAATGATATATTAGTACTTATTAAATATGTATTTTTACAAAGCAGATACATTTTTTCTGTGATAGTATTTCAATGAGGTAAATAATATTTAATTGTGTGCTCATTCTAATTGAAATTCCTTCAAAAGATGAGTCCACTGAAAATATACTTAAATCTGTATTACACATATGAAAAATAAATACTCAGTGATTTTGCTTTTGCACTTTTATTAGCAGTTACTATTTACTATATATATAGATTAATACTTAACTTACCTAGTATTTTTAAGTTACGGTCATTAATTTCTCTTTAGATTTTTGGGCTTTATGTGACAAATTCTATTTATTATTCACAATTCCTTTCCAATTTTAGCTGTCATTAAAGCTGTCAAAATCGCGTCAAGAGTACCAAATATCACAAAATTGTCAATCCTAACGGATTTTTACAATCATTTTTAGTTAAGGCAATCGACAGACAGATGGCGCTACTGGACTTGTTTTCAAGAGTACCAAATGACGTTTATTCTTGATTGATAGTTGGATATTGCCGTCAAGAGTAGGGCCCCAGTTGTTCTCTCTGTTTGAATATTTGGATGCTTGTAATAGTCTATTTAAATGTAAAATATACTGAATTTGTTTATAAGCAATAATTTTTTTTTATAGTATTTATTCGTTTTATTTCTGCATTATTTTTTTATTATTGTGCCATAAATTATTCAGACTCTTTCAAAATCATTTGGAGGTATTACATAATTTAAATAATCATACTTCCAAATTATTTTGAAAGATTAATAATTCTGGCTTTTGAATAAAGATCGATTTAAAGTCAAATTTTGAATTTCGCGCAAATTGTGTTTCGTTGGGCATGCTAAGAGATGGCAGCAGCATCGTTTTGTCACCCATTTTTTAGTATGAAGTGAACATTCTTTGAGTAAATGTGTTCTGTGTATGTGACTGACAACCATAGATAATAGACATATATTAGAAATAGCCGTGCCATAGACGTACAATAAAATTGTCAAAATATTGTTTGTATGTGGCCGGTATTTCAATATTGTTGTAGATACTTAAAAGTTTTCTTACGGCTATATTGGGTAATCCAAGGTTATTATCAATAATATTGTCATGTGCGGGGACGCGGCAATATTTTAGTTAAAATAATATTTTCATTAAATTTTCTCATTCAGGCTTTGATCAAATTTTCTGCTATTGCCTATTATTGTAATTTAAACGCAGTAACTAAAGTAACAGCCTGTTGTTCTACCCATTTTAGATTTAGCATGTATGTATCAAATTGTTAGATTTTATTGTCTATATTGTATTGCTACTATTATTGTGCAGCTAGCCGCAACAAAACGCAACGATATTAAAAAAAAAGGAAAATGAAAATATATTTTTTCCTTTTCATTTTATTATTGCAGTCACATTATATTTGCATATACTCATTTGCACATATACTTATAAGTTATCATTTGACATGTGGTAAAAATTAATCCCTCAGTAATATATAGGCCAGGTTAAAATAAAATTCAAGATTCAGGTCATAAATTATTTGCTTATCTGATTGAAAACAAAATAAAATAAATAACTTCTTTTATTAGTATATCATATTTACATTCTTGCTATTTAACAACATTATGCAATTAAATTATATTTAATTTAATAGACTAATTATTGTCATTCACAACTTCAAGAGCTTTTTTGTGAAACTCTTCCAACAAAACTTTCATATCATCAAATCCAGATATTTCTTTTGCTTCTTTTAGTGGAAGCCATTTTAAATCTTGATGTTCATCAGATAATGTTACTGTTGTTTCAGGATTTTTTAATTTAGCCAACCAGTACACCACAGCTTTTGGTTTCCCTTTTACTTCATAATTAAGGGTCTTCGATATATTTTTGTAAATCTGAAAATAAATATGTATGAATTTAACAATTTAATATTTTAAATAAATAGCTTAAAGCATGTATGGCAAAAATAGTTTTAAATGAAAATGAATATATTATATACTTTAGATATCTATATTTTAAGATTTTGGTGGAAAGAAGAAAGTCAACTACCACTTTTTCCAATGAAAACAAAGCTACAATTAGTTTAATATTTTTTCATATCAGCAGTCAGAAAAAACCTAGTGCCAAATCACTCTATTATCTGCTTTCTGTCAGAATTCCAAATACTTTAGTACAATATGTATTACAAGAGCTCCACCATGTAAGTAATGTGAAGCAATTCTAATTGGAAGAAAAATAGTATTCTTTATAAATTTATACCAATGGTCCCACCAGCTTTACTAATCAAATGTACTTACATCAAATAAAATAATTGATTCAACATTACAGCTATATATTGTTATAAAATGAGACAATCTATACTCTAGTAAGCTTAACTTAATTAAAACATTCACTTACCTCCAATTCCTTTTCAGATAAGCCAGCCTCTTCATTTGTTTCACGTAATGCTGTCACCCAGTCTGATTCCCCAGGATCAACATGACCTTACATAAACATATGAAATATTGTAAATCTCATCTCAATATAAATTTATTATAATGATGTCATTTCCATTAAGTAGGATGAAAGATTTACTTATTTTTGTACAAAAAAAATTGTAGTTACTTATAATTACTATTACTAAATTATTTATTATACTATTACTAAATTTATTATACTATTACTATTATAATATACCTTTTGGCGGCGTCCAGTGATGTTCGCCATAAGAAGTTTGTAGTAATAAAAACTGTATAATTTGATTTGTTTGTCTGAATACAACTATACCAGCTGCCCTTGTCGGTGACATGTTTAATTCAATATTGTTCTAGAAAAAATATTTTTTTTATATTTTAAGAATAGAACATTAAGTAAAAATTCACTGTGTCTTTTTAAACAGCAACCTTTCTTTGATCCTAAGAACTTCTAGAGGAAAAATATTTGACGAATAAATAGCTCATTAAAAGTTACAAAGATACTGATAAAAAAGCTCTTGTTCTGAGTTCAGTTCAGTTCTTAATTTATAGCGTTTCGGGCTCTTGTTCTTTTTAATTAAATTATCTCTTGCACAGAACACATTTACCCATCTGATCTCTTGTCGTTGTCATAATTATCAAGTGTTTAGTGTCACGTCACTGTCAGTGTCAGCCTATGTTCATTGTTGTTTTCATAGATAATATTCTTTTAGTTGTGAATATAACGCGTAGTATTCATAGAGACTGCTACTGTAAAAATATAATTATTTTGTGATTTCAAATAGAAAAATTATTTCTTATTTTTTTATCTGAAAAATGCACATTAAATTGAATAAAAGAATTTTTTTTTACAAGAAACTACAAATAGAATTTATAAATGATACTACTATACAGTAGAAAAAACCGGTTATAATATGTAATAGAACGGTTGAAGTAAATGTTACTTTCGAAAAAAAAAACATTTCAAACTGCAACGGCGAACTAATAACAACTGTCGAACATTTCTATATAAATCTTTAGTCCACTCGCCTTAATATATTTATACATTTTTTGTATTGTTTTAATTATTTAATTTAATATAAACTGACGTATTTAGATAGTGTCTATATAAACGTGATTATTTTAAATTCTGTGAAAAATGCTTCAGGAATGGAAAACGATCTTAGGAAATTGGGTAAGTTTACCCTTAAAGTATTAATACTTTTATTAAATTACACATTGCTATCTAGTAATCCTTTTTCTTATATTTATTGAACACGAAAAGATATAAATAGAATATCATTCATATGGCTTCTTTGTGTAACAGTTTTTTCTAACCGCCTCTTGAAACGCCAGGTGCGTAACCGTTGCATATTATTTGCAGATTCTTCAACTTTATATTTTCGATAAGTTCGTGCTAACTAGCATTTTTTTATTATATGCTTGATTTATTATTATTAACATATCTTTGTAATTTTAACTATTGGTAAAACTAGTTTTGCGGTGCGGTATAAATTATTATTTTATATTACACATACAATTTAAAATTCTTACATTCTACAATTTTAAAATATTTGGTTCCAGATTAATTGCTTCTTTGAAGAAGAAAACAAGAAAGAATTTCCTGTGTCATTAGAATCTCTAATAAGTATTATATCACATTTGAGAGAAAACTTTAATTTAGATGAATCAAGATCATCTTTACTAGACGCACACACAATCCATGAGTTTATTTTGGAAAAATATCCAAAATTCACATTACCAAATGGAACAGTGGAACCACATAATGAAGAAGAAATATGTATGGCGGCTTCTCTTTTACTCTTTTTTGTCTGCATTAATTCAAAAGATGTAGACATTAAAAGTGCTATGTGCAGTAATCTGAGTGCCAGTGACCAAAAAACTATATTGAAATTTACAAAATCTTTAATGCAGTGTTCTAATATCACATCTACAGATGTTTTAATGGCTATTGCAGGTTTGATTATTTGTTATTTATTTATTTAGCTTTATTCATCCCTACAATAAGTAGGTGTTTATATTATGATGTCAGATATTTGTTGTTTACTCCATTTTTCTACATGTTGGTTTATTTTAAGCATTGGTAATCCAATTGGTTCTGCTTTGCTATGCTGATTTTAATAATTTCATCATCCCTTCTTATCCTTTGGCGTCCCCTTTGTCATTTTCCTAAGGGCCAAGCCACTTGTTGTTTTCAGTGTCCATCTGTTGCCCTGGTATCTAATTATGTGGCTGGCCCACCTGCATTTCAGTGTCATGGCATGTATGGCTGCAGAGCATCTTTAAACTTAGTTTTGTTGCATATGTCTATGATACATGTTCTATCTATTCTTCTAAGTTTCGGGATATTTCTTTCCACTAGCATGCTGGCAGGATAATATATTATTCTTAATCTTATTGAAGAATGTCCATGTCTGACTAGCATAGGTTAAGGATGGTAGTATACATGAATCCATAACAATTTTTTTCAGTTAAGGATTGTAATTTCCTTTTAGAATTTTCTTTTATGGCCTTGTTGGGCATAAAATATAAAATTTCCATGCTGTTTATTCTTCTGTGGACTTCTTTCACATTTCTATTTATGTCAAATGACATAGAATGCTAATGACATTTTATAAAAATTGAAATAGAATAATTGTGATAAATAAAATGATAACGATAAAATTAATATTACAACAGTTTTAATTATATTTTTTAAAGTCAATGAACATAAATATTTAGATTACATAGACAACATAAACATTTAGATTATAGAGTCATATATAAACATTTTTCTTATTATAAAACATACTTTTTTTTTTCTGTGATTAATTTACAATCAGTTCTTTACTTTTTGCAAATGTGTTGTATGCTGTTGGCATATATATTTTTAACATTATTTTAACAGAGGCCTGCGGGCAGGATGCGGCTGCGGCGGAACTACAACCTTTTAAAATAGCTGAAACACCACCAGCTCTTCGTTCCTTACACAGCGAAGTAAGGCGATTGCAAGCTGCACTGGACGCTGAGAGATTTGACAAGAACTATTTACAAGAAGAGTTGACTAGGACTAATATGAAAATGGAGAAATTATGTAAGATACTGTTTTTTTAGATTTATGTTATTAACATTTCTACAGAGCTGCTTTAATTATACCTAACTCATATAGCGGCTTTAATACTACATCTTGTCCCATATTAAGGCAATTTTTTTTTACTTTAACTTCTTTGTATAATTTTCAGATTTTTACTGAACTACCTGTTGCTAGTTGCCAAATTTCATAATTCTAGATCAACCAGAAGTACCCTATTAATGCTGATACCTTTATATTATCGAAATACACAATTTTGCAATATAACCGGCCATATATTTTTTGACAGACTGACAGACAACAAAGTGATTTTATAAGGGTTCCTTTTTTTCTTAAAAGATACGGAACACTAAAAATGAGACATGAATAATTATAATAAAATCTTTTAGAGTTAAGTTTAAATTAAAGCCTAGACTCCTCTTGTAATATATCTAGACATACCCCCTGCTTAACTCTTTACATGTTTATTATACTTAAGTAAAGCAATTGAGAGAATTCTTTTTACAATTTTATTTTATTACAGCTAAATGTTGCTACATAATTTATATATTGGAAGATTTTTTTTATGAGATATTAAAGTATTTAGGATTTTAACTAAATTTTTTTGAATTACAGTGAAAGATAAAGAAGGATACAAACAGGACATAATGAATCTCAAAGCGAAAATTTCAACTTGTTGTGGTCAAGAGTGTGAATCTAAGGCTGAAACTTCGAATATTAACTCCGTCAAGTTAGAGAAGCAGTTAGAACAAACTGAGGAAAGACTAGTTAGTATGCAAGAGCAACTAGACGATTTACAATATGAAAGGGATATGTTTCAAAATAAGGTAAATGTTAATATATTATTTAATATTTTATTAGCAACCCGGCTTCATCATTTATTATTAATTTGTTTATCGAATTAATAAAACAGTTATTTTATAACAATTTTTGTCTAACACAGCATTTGATATTGATATAAATAACTAAAATAATAACATTTAAAATGGTTAAGCCATTTCTAAGACTAGTGTGCACAAACACACAGACAAACCACCGAACACACAAACTGACAAATAGACACAAATAGCTAGAGAATTATTTAGCATAAAATAGAGAATTTTATATTTGCCTATTTATTTTGGTTTCTATTATATTATAAGAGATTTTCATATAGAGAGATTCATATATATATATTCCATGTTAACAGACAATGATCAGTTACAATTTTATTATAAATATACATTATCCACTAAGGATATGAACATGAGGCCATCGTGGCGCAGCGGCACAAAGGTGTGACTGTAACGCGACGATTGTGGGTTCGATCCCCATTCGAGGAAGTGAAATATTTATTTATTTTAAAATAGAAATATAAACTCCAATTTTTTCGCTCCGGTGTCGAGGCAAAGCTCGACGTTGAGTTCTGCCACCCAACTTTCAGAAGAAAGTGAAAACTGTCCAAGTGCTGACCATGCTTTTGAACATATGGTATAGCAGTCGGAAATGTGTTTTAAGATGTGCAAATTTGATTCCTGCCATGTTAAATTTTGTATACATGTTCTAAAAAGTGTAAGGCAAAAGTTTCAAATATGTCTGTTGTATCATAGAATTAATTTAATTAAATGCTTTTAATAATATATCTGTTGAAGTCACTTGAAGAATTTATTGATTTAAGTTTCTGCATGTTATATAATTTTATATATTATAATTTTTTCATTTCATTGAATTTTAGTGATGACATCTAATGATAAAATTTTCGTAAACTAGATTTAAAAAATATTTTAATTATATATTTTGACAATTGGGACTTGAACCTACATTTATACATCTATGATAAAATGGCATATCATATTAACAAATAATATATCAACTTATTTTAGTTCGACGATTTAAAAAGAGAACGCGATAAATGGTTCGCAACAAGTCAACAAGAATCAACCAGAGTGTCGCAATTAGTTGAGGAATTAGAAACCGAGCGGCATCACGTCGATTCTCTTAAAGAACTGGTGACAGAACTAAGACAGCATAACAGATTGAATGGTCTCAACTCCAGTCAACTTGAATGTGATGATTTGGATGCGAGTGCTCAATCACTACCTCATAATATATGTAAGTTTTTATTTAACACGCTGTAAATCCCGCATATAGGCAGAGGAAAATAAGTGTTGATTCCGCCAATTTTAAAAAATCGTTTGATTTTTAATTTCGATTCTCACTGCCGCGCTTTGTCTTGAGAAAAGAAAACAAAAATAAATAATTTTAAAAGCCAAACGTTGAGTTCTTCTGCTCAACACGCAATTCCTCTAAAAATGCAGCGGAAAATGTGGCACAGACTCTTAACGCTAGGTGCCCTCTGCTTACCCTGCTATATAGTTGCACCTAAAATAAAATACAGCATAACTGAAAAAAAAAAATCTATCTGACAATTTAACAAAATTGTATGAAAATTATAATTTAATGAAATGGTTTTATTGATAAATATCAAACGTTACAATAATTAAAGAAAGTAGAATTAGAAATGAATATGTAAATATTAACTTGTAAACTTAACTTTGCTTTAAATATTTTAAATATTTCACATTTTGCCTTAATATCTTCGTTTTTATATTATATTAAATGCAAATAAAATTATAATTATATTAATGCTAATTAAATATATTTTTTCGCTAGCAATATGCACTGAAGCTTGCGCTAGTGTGATAGAAGTGCAACTAAGTGAAGAGCGCGCTAAAATAGTTTTTCTTAAACAACAGATGCAGATGTTGCAGGTAAATAAAGTTTAGCTTTTTCAAAGGGGTAATATTTTAATGAATAAATTATTTATAAAAAAAAAACAACTTTACGATTTTTCTCTCCTGAGAGGGAGGCAGAGAGGCAGACTGGTGCTAAGATATTTTATTCCCTTAGTGGGGATAGAACTCACAACCATCGTGTTTACAGTCAGCTGCTGTCACACTGTACCACAGTGGCCGGTAATTATTAATTTAAAAATATTTACATGACATAAATGTTCATTTTATAGGATCAACTGAGTGAATTAACAAAAAAATCTCAAGAAGAGCAGCAAAACGTGAAACAAATTATCTTGGAGAAAGATACAGACATATTTAATTTGAAACATCGCATTAATGAAGAAATAGAAAGCAAAAACACGTTAAAAATTCGTTATGACAATGAAGTCACAAAATTAAATAACGAAGTAAATGAGTTAGAACAAAGATTGCGTGATACAGGAGAAAATTCTAGAAGGATTATCGATTCGAAAATGAAAGAAATTCAAACTTTGCAAGAAGAAAAGCTTTCTCTTTTGGAAAGTTTGTCTGATGAAATAACAAAATCAGAAAATATTATAAAAGATCTAAAAAGTGATATTGATACAGAAAAATTATCTAAACTGAAAATGAGAGACGAATACGAAAAACAAATGATGACTTTGAAAGAAAAAGTTTCGAATAGAAACAATGAATTAGTTGAGTTACAAAATAAAATTTTCGAAAAAGGTGAAACGATTGAAATACTACAATGTGACGTACGAAAAGAAAAAGAATTAAGAGGGGAGCTAACTAATAAATATAACAGTGATATGGCTAACTTAAATATTCAAATACAAGGCTATTTGAATAATTTGAGGCAGAAAACAGATGATATTACAGAACTTCAGAAACAAATACAACAGTATACCATACATAATGAAAAAATTAATACAGATCTACAAGAAGTAAAAGCTTGCCTAACAAAATCTAATGAAAATTGTAAAATTCTAGAGGATCATAACAACAAACTTATTGCAGAATTGCAAAATCGTGATGTGAAAATTGAAAAAATTCACAAAGAATTTGAAAATCAACAAATTGCTTATAATGAAGAAAAGAAGAAATTTCAATACAATTTAGATGAAATAAGTGCTACAACTGATGCTTTAAAGACTCAACTGCAAAACGAGATCGAGTATAAAGTTAGCATTCAGAATGAACTCCAACAGGCTAAAGATATAAATGAAAAATTTTCTAAAGATATTAAGGTGTTAAACTCAGAATTGTTGAAAACAACAGCATGTATTGAAGATTTGAACAAAACTTTAGTTACTGAAAAAGAAGTTAATTCAAATTTAAAGCAACAATGTACGGACTTAAATATAACTGTTCAGCAGTTGAATGATAATATTATTGAAAAAGAAAATATTTTAGAGATATCCAAAAAAGATATAAATGAAGCCAAAATTTACTTTAACGAAAAATTTCGTGAAAAAGATGAACATATTAATTCAATTGAAATAAAATTAAAAACTGAGATTAGCGAGAAAAATGAAATTAAGCAAAATATGGGTGCAGTTATAAAAGAAAAACAGGGCTTGACAATAAAATTGAATGAAAGTATTGACACTATTGCTGAATTGCAAAAGGAGCTTAAGAAAATGTTTGACCAATTTACGGAAAACGAAATGAGTAAGTAACTTTCATATACATATATTAATGTTATACTTATATGCCAGACAAACATCTTATTATATTTTTGTGTACTTTTTTCGTTTAGCGATAAAAAATTTGGAAGAAATTATATCGGAGAAGACTCAATCATTGGAAAATATTTTAAAAGATCATGATGCTGAAAAGACAATGCTTAAGATGAAATTTAATGAACTTAACGAAGCTTTAAGTGAACAGATTACTCAATCAAGTGCCGCAAGTAAAGTTAAAAATGAACAAATTGATAGTTTAAAACTTGATATTGATGGTTTACAAAAGAATATAGAATATGAAAATCAAAAGGTAGTAGAGATTGAAAATGAGAAAACAAATCTATTACAACAGTTAGTACAAATTAATGTGCATAAAAATAACATAGAACAAGAATATCTAAGTAAGTGTGATTACTTAAATGGTATGACTAATGAGCTTAATAATGAAATACTAATTAAAAATAATGAAATTAATAAATTAAGGAATGATCTCGATGATGCACTGAAAGATAATGTGGCTAGAGTGGAAGGTAAGATCATTTACATATTTATAATCAAATATTTTCTTAATATATATAATAAAATATACTTATAATATATAATAGGCAAAATAAATTTAAATTACAAATTCTCTTTCATTTTTGCAGAAATTAAGATTTTGGGATTGAATCTTGAGGAAACTATTAAAAATAATGAAGTAATTTGTGTGAAAAAGGACACTGATATTAAAGAACTTTCCTTAAAAATTGAAAATCTAAACATGTTACTTACAAAGTCTCAGAATGAATTGCATAGTATTATTACCAGTAACTCTCAAGTAATAGAATCACTCAAAGAAGAAAATACACAATTACATTACACAATAGAAGAAGATAATAGTACACATGAATTACTCATCAAAGAGAAGGACAAAATGATAGAAAATATGGAAAGTGAACTAAAAAGTAAGAGTTTTGAATTAAACCATTTACGAAATTATTTTGAAAACGAAAAACGTGCTTGGGAACAGATAAAAAGAGATATGCAAGAACAAATTACAACAGATAATAATCAAATTGAGGAACTAACTGCAACAATTCACAAAAGTCTAATTAGGTTACAAGAAAAGGAACAAATGATTAAAACTTTCGAAGGACAGATAAATGTTTTCAGAGAAGAAAAAAGTAAATTTGCTATTGAAATAGAATCACTGAAAAATACTTATGATGAAAGCGCCTACAGCAATGATCTATTGAAAGATAATCTAATAAGCGAAAAGACTAAAACAGATCTGTTAGGGAACGAGAAGAAAGTTCTTATACAAGAAAACAATGTTTTAGTTCAAAATATGAATGTTCTAGAAGACAATTACAAAACTGTAACATATGAACGAGATAGTCTACTAAATGAAAAGGCCATTTTAATTCAACAACTCATGGAAGAGAAATCTATACTTAAAATCGCTGACGAAGGGAAAGAAACAATATTATCAGAAAAAAGAAAGATTGCAGAGCACTTGACGGAAGTTGAAGAAATTAAAAATATATTGACACAGGAAAAAGAATGTTTAACACAACAACTAGTAGACGAAAGACTTTCAAAAGAGTTAGTTGAAAAGGAAAACGAAGATTTAAGAGAGGAGAAAACTGAAATAGATGATAAATTAAAAGCAGAAGTTATCTCTAATACAGAGCTTAAAAACGAAATTGACAACTTATCAACGCAGCTTGTGAATGTAAATAAAGATATTGAAACTGAAATCATTAGAAATAAAGAATTAGAAAAGTCTAATAGTGAAATGAAAGAACGGATAGTCATATTAGATTCCGAAAACCACAAATTGACTACACATATACAATCTCTTACTAATAACTTGCAAAAAATTAAAAACCTCCAAGAACAATTAACGAAAGAAAAAACATTACTTTACGAAGAAAAAGAAACCCTTACGAATTTCCTTGAAAATCTGAAACAAGGCTGTGAAATAATAAATTCAGAAAAGAAAATTCGAGAACAAAACATTGAAGAAATGAAAAATAATTGGTCATCAGAAATTAAAACAAAGCAAGAAGAAATCAAACAATTGTCAATAGACTTAAACTCATTGAAATCTGATTACAAAAGTATGTGTTTTTTTGTTTAAACATATAATATAATGTTTTATAGATTTATTATTTGTAAACGGATTATTTCTTTATTTCAGTGTTAGAAGAAGATAATACGAAAATTGTCGCGATATTGAATAGTGGTTTGAACCAAGTTCTTGAAAATATTAGGAGTGATAATATTGCCTCTCATATATTAGAACAATATGGATGTATGGAAAAGGAAAATACTTTTGAAAATTGCAATGTTATTTTTAAACTTATCGGGGATTTGACTTCAGAGTTAAATCTAAAGAAGAATTTGGAAAAAGCTTTGGAGGACGAAGATATTGTTATTAAGGACTTGTCAGAAAGCATAAAACAAAAGGAAAGTGCAATTTATCGACTTGAAACAGATGTTCAAAAGTTTAAAACAATTATTAATGATTCTAAAACAGGTAATTTTCTATAACATTTAAATATATTCATCATTCATTGAGAGCATTGTGGAGTGGCATATAATTTAAAAGGTTGTGAGTTTGATCTTCACTTAGGAGATTGATTATATTTAAGTTATTGTTCAAACTTAACACACAATGTTTTGAATCTAGGCAGAAGGAGGAGAACAGAATGTTTTGTCACTAATTGCTTTCTGGCTATTCTTATTCTGCCCTGACTACGGACGGAATAAAGCGTGAAGCGTTATTATTAAAATAAATGCATTTTTTTTAGAACTGTCAAAACAGAAAGAGGCATACAATCACATGTTACAAACAAAAACACAAGGAATTCAACAATTACAAGCAGAAAACGATTCTCTAAACAAAGAGTTAAATGATTTAAAACAACAGTTAGATGTCAAAGTGCACTCTTTGAAGGACAAATTGGTAGATAATGAAAATTTAACGGAAAAATTAAAGAAAACATATGAATGTCAAATTGATAATCTTAACATGATGATAACGAAACTGACTAATTATCTAAAAGAAAAGACGTCAGAGTTGGAAACAGTTAGAAATGAGAAAGAAAAATTACAGCATACAATAGAAGAAAATAATACAGGTTTGTTTTGTACATTTAAATTGAAAATAAAAAAAAGACAAGAATTCTAATGTAAATATTGTTTTTGTGTCAAATATACAGATTAATAGATATGTAAAAATATATATTTTTTTACTGCAACTACTTTTTCATGCAAAATATCTTTTCTTTAAGCCTTAATATTGACACAATTTTTTTTGTTATACAGTTGCAATGTATATGTATGTATTATAATATTCTTGTTAAATGTCTACTTCATATATTTTGATGATTGCTGCTTTTGTGGTTTAATACGTAAACTTAAAATTGTTATTGTTATTTTAGCTATAAAATCCTTAGAAGATGAAATAAAAGCGCAAAAAATAAATCAAGATAAACTCATAACTGATTTTGATGCTGAAAGGCAAGTACTTAAAAACATGGTGACTGTCACAGAATCTGTGATGGAGGATCAAAAAGTTAACTTAAACAAAATAATTGCTGAACATATAAAAACAAATGATAGACTACAAAGTGAAATAAAAACTTTGGAAAACACCATTGATAATGATAAAGCTAATTTTGTTATTAAATTAGCTGAAACCAAAGAATTATTTAACAATGATTTTGAGAAACTAAATAGACAGTTTAGTGATTTTCGTAAAGAAAAGGAGGAAGTGGAGAAGAAGCTTGTGTCACAAAACGCAGTACTGAATAATAACATTTTGGAGTTGGAAAATGATATATTAGACAAAAACAAATGTATTGATACTGTTGAATGTGAAAAGAGAGATTTGGTTGCAAAAATCAAGATGTTTGAAGAAAGTGAGTATAAATGATTACTATTGTTTTTTATTTATATGTGGCAGCTGACTATAAAAGCGACAGGTGTCGGTCAGATTTCCACGACAATTAATTATTTACAATTTCTTCACTTAAGTAAGACACGCTGTTAAGTATATAATAAAAAAAAACTGCCTGTCCATTAAATACAATTATTGTGGGTTTGCTACCCACTTTAGAAGATTTTATCAGACTTCAAAAAAAATAAAAACAGAAAGGTATAAAAAACTTATAGATTTGCAACTTGCTATTTATTTATTAAATTTTCAGGCATAAACATGCTAAAAGAAGAGAATAACGAATTGAAAATCAAGAATGATTCCAATGAAACAGAAAATATGAATAAAATAACAAAAATACAAGATGATTTACAACAACAAATGACAAATGCTAATAAATTAGTTATAGAACATGAAAATAAGAAATTAGAAAACACTACATTATTAGAAAAAATACAAGAACTAGAAACCCAAATTGTTGTTTTAGAAAGAGGTAATAATGATATAAATATAGAAAAGAATGAATGTTTAAGTAAAATTGGTAAATTGAATGAAGAATTGGAAAAAATTCTGAACGAAAATAAAATATTGCATGAAATGAAGAATGAAAATGTACAACTGTTTAAAATGGTTGATGAGAAAGATCTAGGTAAGTTTTTTGCTTATAATTTTTCTATGTAGCTTCACGCTATATACTGCATATATACGTAGACAAGACTAGACGTACACAAAGTCGATTCCCACTTGAGGAATTGAAATATTTCATATTTTCATTTTCTTGCTTGGGTAACGGGTTAAGCGCGGCGTTGAGTTCCGCCACTCAAAATGCAATGCGTCTAGAATTTGGCGGAAAGTGGGGCACGGAAGTATCTTAACGCTAGGTTCCAAGGTTCCCTCTCCCTACCTTGAAATACAGGTGAACCTAAAAAAAAAAGAAATAATATTAAAAAGATTGGTGAATAACTAAGTGTGCAAAATACATAACATTTTAATCCATTCACTATTGTAATATTATTTTATTATATACATTTATTAATATTAAAATTACTTGAAAACATTATAACTTTGATTACATATTGCGATCAGTCATTTTAAAAATAAATATGGTTAATTCTAAAACAATTTTTATTATTTTTCTGTTTAGAAAACAATTTTAATAATTATGAATCATTCAATGGTTGCTTTTTTTAGTAATTTACATGACCTTGGTAGTACTTATTGACAGAATATATTAACATTAAACCTATATAAATAACATTAATATGAATATATTATGTAAAATATTAAGGCTGTCGAGGCGCACTGTCACAGCGTATAGACAGATTGCTGCGTTGAGTTAAGTTTGAGTTCCGTCACTCAATACGCAATGCCTAGTTTGTTGGACGGAAAGTGGAGAACATAGTTCCTTAACCATTATATAAGGGACCCCTTAGTGTTAAGACACCCCATTTCCCATTTTCCGCCGAATTCTGGAGGCATTGCGTGTTGAGTGGCAGAACTCAACGCCGCGCTTTATCTCGACACCAGAGCGAAGAAATGGAAATATAAACGTAAATAAGTATGTCACTTCCTCGAGTGAGGATCGAACCCACAGCCGTCGCGTTACAGCCACGTTTTGTGCCCCTGCGCCGCGACTAGATCAGTCGAGCCTTGCAATGTGAGCCTCTTTCAAAATCAGATTATTTTTTTCTTTCAGATATATCTAAATTAGAAAAACGCTTAGAATTCGAATTGAATAATCTAAATGAAAACAATGAGAAAGAGAAAATAAATTTAATAAATAAATGCACGATCTTAGAAGAGTATCAACAGAAGGCCGAAGCAGAACTTGCAAATCGTCAAAAACATATAATTAATTTACAAGACGAAATAAATACAATTACATTAAAAATGCAAGAAGTGTTGAATGAAAATGAAAGAATTTTAAATCAAGTTAGAGAAAAAGATGCAGTTATAGTAATATTAAATGAACAAATACACAGTATGAATAAAGAATTAGATTTTAAACAATCGGAAGTATTTAGTTTGAAAAGTAAAATGGACGCCAAGAATCAAGAAGATGAAGTGATACAAATATTAAAGAAGGAAAACGAAGAGTTGATCAAGGCTATTGGTCAAAGAGATACTTGTGAGTTCATATATTTTTAACATTTTCATTATGCTATATTATGAGACTAGGTTTAAAAGTTTTCTTTTAAATTTTAATGTATAATATTAAACATTTTTTACTTCTTCATGTATCACCAACCGATAAAAGTACCTCCACCATATACTTATAGTCCCTTTCCTTTCGTTCTGGAAACATTTCATATTGTATTGTTCAATATTACATAGTAATTTATTAAAGTTAAATTAAGTCACCAAAAAAAATAATATCTCCATCCAAAAATCTAAACATTGTTTAGAATGAAATTAGAATCCACAAATAAAGTTTTTGAGCGGGCATTGCGATAATGTCAACGGTCTTTAGTGCATAGTTTAACCATAGTTTGTAATAAATTAGCTTATTGAGACTAGTTATACTATTTATATATTATTTTCTTCTAAAATATTTATATAACAACTTTATTATAGTTGCGGCAGCCAGCCAAGAGCGTTCATCAAAATACTCCGGACAAGAGAAAGATCGTGACCATCATCACCAGGTAGATAATTCAGACACACATTCGTCCATGGACAGCTATAAACCCATAACTGACTTAGAAAAGATCGTACAGGATAAAAATAGAACCATTACTACCCTACAAAGTGATATTACATACCTTAAATCCATTATAGCAGAGTCTGAGAACAACCTTCTAGACGTTTCTAAGGAATTAGAGTTAAGCAAGGAAAATTGTCATCAGTTATCATGTCAGCTAAAGAAAATTGTTCACCAAAAGAACGAAGAAATCGCCGAATTAAGGAAACAAGTGACCAAAATGAGTGCGACAGAAAATAGAGCTAGTCAAATAATTAAAGTTTCAGCTAAATATCAAGCTATCATATTGAAACGTATTGCTGAAATTAAATCTAACACTGTTTTGAAGGAACTGACTAATTTCAGTAATTCCAATTGTGATAGCGATATACGACGCAGTATAACAGCGGGGTCCGTTACAATAGAGGACTTGGAGAACTTTCTGGAGACCACGGAACGCCATATAAGGAGATGTTCCGATAAACAAACAACTTTACAGAAAGAGAGAGATCGGTTATCAGAAGTAAATCGTATAAATGAATACGAAATTATAAATATGAGGAAGTTCTTAACAGAACTTTCGGCTTGTATGAAGACGTTTAACAATGTTAAAGAATTATACACGCAAAAGTTGAGTCGCGTAGTGTCGATTCAAAGGACCGTTCGGAGGGAAATTTTAAGCTTGGACGGACGGATCAATGATGCCACTATGTGTAAATTAGAACGAGGTTACGCCGCAGTTATGCAGGATTTGGCCGAATGCGCGATGAATTTGGAGAGGTGGATAGAAAGATCCATTTCAAGAGCAATTTCCCCGGAAAAAATTAAACAAGCCTTCACTAGCGACTCCGAACGGAATTCTCTAGCGCCCGGAACATTCCAGAACACAAGTCTGGAAGTCCAAATAGAAGAGCTGCAGAAATCATTCGAGAAGCTTCTAGAAGATGTGTCCAGAGCCCAAAAAGGGGAAGGCGCTAAAGATATACAATCTATAACCGTTATGGAAGTTCGTGCGGAATATGAGGATAAACTAAACAGGATGAAAGCCAAAATGGTCAGTATATTACCCATAATATTGTTAATACTGGCTTACCAAGTAATGTGGTGGTTCTATTTACACACGGAATGGTGATTTGCATAATAAATTATGTTTTTATGTATGCTTTTTGTTTTATTTATGTATATTATTATTATTTATAGTAATAGTGTTCGTTAGAATGTATGTTTTCGAAGGTAATTGTTTTTCATTTTAAAGCATGCGCATGCGCTCACGTGTCGTTTTGGAGATCTTTTAATAGCTTTATATTTGTTATATTTAGGTAATTTTACTTAAATATTAATTGTGATTATGTTGTTTCTAGAATCAATTGTATCAAGAGCAGATAGCAGTGTTCAAAGAGAAACAAAAGAAAGAAATAGCGGGTTTGGAGTCGGACTTGCAAAGGGCGCACGAGAAGTTGAAAGAGTATGAGGACCATATAAAGAGATTGACAAATGAATTGTGGAAGGTTGGTGAAAAGTTCTTGGTGGAGAAGGAAGAGGCGAACTGGTTGAGGAAGAAACAAAGGTCCGGCTCTCTCATGTCATTGCAACATACACATTCGGTATGATATTAAAATATTCTTTTGTTCTCTATCTTTTGTCACTCAATATTTTATTTTATAGATTAAAATTTAAAAAAAAACGTGACAAACAATTACGTTTTTAACTTATTTCTTGATGAGTGGCGGAACTCGAAAATTAAGAACGGTTTATGTTAGAACGAAGTTTTCTCAACCCACCGAGCTATATGCGAGATATAGCGTAAAGCAAAAAACACTTCGCTTTGATAAGTCTTCAAGTTGGTATCGAACCCACTATCTTTGCTGTAAAGTTAAAAACTGCGTCAGAATGGTCTAATGTAAACTAGGAACCCACGCGGCCTCGTCATTTGAAATACTGAATTATTTATTTACATTGTTACTTTAAACACAATACTTATACATTAAGTAGGTAGGCAGAGGGAATATAGTATTAAGACACTCCGTTGCCCGCTATACATTAAATAACTGAAACCCTATACATTAAATAACTAAAACTAGATTAAAAGGCTGTCAAACAAAGTACTTTAAATTGATATAACTTTTTTAATTGAATTATAATTATTATTGATTAAAGTAAAAGAAAAGTTTAGCATACACAAACGGGCATTTTATTGATAAATGTCCCCAATATTAGATTTTCTCATATAATTTCCTTGTACAGACAATGCTATATATATATATATGAATAAATGCTATATATTTATAAAGTTTAATTAATAATATTCCAGTCAGGTCTGGTGCCTCCGCCAGAGGAGCCGGCGCGTCCCTCCGACGCGCACTCGCTGCGGTCGCTGCCGGTCACTAATAATAGCCAGAAAGGTCAGTTATGTCAGCTGTTTTATATTATTTTTATGTATATAGTGCTTAATTTTGCGTTTATTTTATGAGATTTTTTCTATTTTTTGTTATATTTAGTTTGGTTTTTTATTTTCTTTTAAATTGTATGTCGCAGTGTACTCTGTTGTGTTTAATATAAGAAATAAAGTGTCGCAAAATTACTCTAAACCAGAATCGAACTCACAACCAACTCCTTGAAACCTCGGTAATAAACTAAAAAAATATTCTTAACATCAAAAATATTACCATTTTCTTTCTTCTTTCTTTTTCTAGCTTCACATTGTATCACCCATATACCGTGGTAGGCAGAGGCAATCCAGTGTTGAGAAACTCCATTCTCCATGCACCGCTAAATATAAACATTTCTTATTACTCAATGCCACGCTTTGCTTATCCACCTAATATAGAATATATATATTATTTTACTTACAGAAACCAAAAAAACAAGAACACTCCACATGTCAGACGAGGAAGGAGAAATGTTCGACAACCGTTGGCTCGGAGAGCTGTCCACTCCCAAACGATCACCGGAAGTGTCCCCCGGTCACCGGATATCGGAACTAAGATGGCGGAACTCTTTGTGCCCACCCCATTTGAAGAGCTCGTATCCTGCAGAAACTCAGTTCTCGTCGGCGATATATGAAGAGGATATTAAGGTAAGAAATGCTTTGTTTTATTGTATCGTATATAGTACGGTTGGCGAGTTGTGGCTGCCCTAAAATTAGATTGGTCAGATTATTCCTAATTTTTTTTTTATTTTCTTACTGAGTGTACAATTAAGTCACTGTGCTGTACACACTTCCGTTTCCTATTTTTCCTCTAATTCTGGAGGCATTACATATTGTGTGGCGGAACTCAACGCCGCGTTTTGCCTTATTACCAAAGCGAGTAAAATGAGAATATGAAATATTTCAGTTCTTCGGGAAACGGTTGTTTAAAATTAATATCTATGAATGACTTCAATTCATAAAACGTACAGAATGTCAGTCGTTGTTTGTCTGTGTTTGTATTCCACGTTGCCATGGAAACGGGAATTATCCTTGCAGGTATTTTAAATTTGTCACAACTTTTATAAAGTTCTAGTTCGTTGTCGTGTCTACACTGTTGTTTATTCAATTGTTACATAAGGTTTCAATTTAAGGTTTTAAAAACTTCAATTAATTTGTTAGTCTGTTTTTTTTTCATATATCAACGTATGTAGTGGTATATCAATAATTACCAGTAATTGTATATACCAATAAGTATTTGATTATTATAATATATTTATTTTAGCTTCATAATGTAATAATAGAGCAGGGTTGGCAAAAGAAAATCCAATGTGATACAACAGAGCGACAATGAAAATATTTCATTACTGCAAATGGAAATCAAACTCACAACCGTCGTCGTCTCTATCGTACATAATTTAATAAATATATTTGTTACAGTGTATCGGCGCCATGTCTCTGGGAGGAAGACAGCAGAGAAAGGAAGTAGGTATAACAGCTTACAAGAAGCCCGGGCCGCCCACGCCGAGCAAACAGGCTGGAAGACTTTCTGCTACGGTAAGAAATTACTAAAAAAAAAATTAAAATCAACTTCACGCTGTATCCCGCATACAGCAGGGTAGGCAGAAGAAACTCGGTGTTAAGATACTTCTGCTCCCCACTTTCAGCTGCATTCGGCAATTGCGTGTTGAATGGCGGAATACAAAAAGTAAAATTGGAGGAAGAACTAAATATTTCATTTCCTCTAATGAAAATCGAACCCACATCCAGTCACGTTTGCCGTTGTACACTTAGGCCCTCGTGTCACGACTGGCCGCAACGACTAGCTTTTTTTTATATAAATGTTAAAGGTAATTTTAATTGTACGTTTAATTTTTATTTATATTATACATACATTTTTTACAGGATTCAGAGTTACGCGAGTCACTCAGAGTGGAAATGGAACCCGCGCCGAGCCGCAAGACCGCCACACCCTCGCGCCTACGGGCACTGTTTAGATCTAACAAGAACGATACTGCTGAAGTGAGTTTTATATGTAATTATTAATGATACGCAAAATAGAAGACGTTGAAAAAATGTTGGAAGTATAGCATTTGTATTTTGAAGCATCAGTTTTGAAAGACAATTTGTATGTAAAATTAACATTCATATTTTTTTTAAAGAATTCCCAATATATGGGTGTGTAAGTTCATAATTTTATAGGAGATCAAAAACAATATAATTATTTGTAGTAATGTACAAACTCGAAACAACGAGACTGGATTGCGTTCGTCTATTGATGACTTTTTGTTTTTAAAATAATATAGCTTTTAATTATATTATTAAAATTATTATTTTCAGGGTACTCCCCGCACACGACGGATCAGCAATATATTTAGGAAGAAATAATTTCTATAGATAATAACAATGTATTTATAAACCCACCTTGCCTTACATTAATTTTAATTTGGTCAATTAATAATTTTTATTAATTTATTGCTTAATAATGTTTTTTTAAAATAAAACTCCATAGTTTTATTTCAGCTTATTTATTTCATAGAAGTACACCACAAAAACACTATAGCACCAAACATTACTTATAAAATGTACAAAATTGTGCCAGTTTTTACTACATAATTAAATACAGGGGCTACCGAAGATAACAATGATTAAATAAATCTATAAATTGCTGATTTTAAACAATTTTTTTAAAGTTAATTTCAATTAATGAACATTTTTCATTAGCTTTTAATATAATGTACTTTAATTTAGTAAAGGTAACAATAAAAAAATAAATTTGATTATCATAAATCATGTATGATAGAAACAAATCAAAAATATTATGTGTTATTTTGATTTTTTAAATTAATATTTGAATAAAAAAATGCGCAATAAATATATATTTTTCCTTAAGCAAAACTTTAAAAAAAAATTATATACTTCTCTATTCATAGTCCATTTTAATGATATAAATACATGCATGATTTAATATTAAAAAATTTCAAAATAATGTAAACGGTAGCTCCTTAATAAAGAAAAATAACAATAATTGTAACAGGACAAAGCTTTTAAATGTTAAAGGATTTCATCCTATTATGTGAATATAGCGTATTTGAGTATTATTAGTTATTTTGCATTCAATTATGTCATATAAGATTTTCTAGTTAACATTAAATACAAAGATAAATTAATTAGAAGTTAAAAAGAGATAATTTAACCCAAAAATCCTGGACTGACTTAATTGAGAACAAGTAACAATATTTAACATAAGGTTAAATAATGAAACTATAATACGTTAGATTATTGTGTGCAGTTAAACAAATGCTATTTCAAAAATATAATTTGTACAAAAAACTATTTAACAACTATGAAAGTAATAATTGTAAATCGTCAATTAATTAATAGAAAATAATCTCGGGTGTCCCGTTTTATAAGTACTCGTACAGTCCAGTTGACGAGTCTTGGCCCTTAAGTTAGGCTTTCTGAACTTTTGTGCATTGTTCGTCCGGAAATAAAGTAAACAACAATTTAAAAGAAATCCCAAAATCAAATTTGCGCAGCTATCTACAGCTAAGTTCAGCGCGGGCACGACTCGTCGACAGAATTATACAAAACCTATGCTATTTACAGAATATGGGGATTATTCATGAATGACGTCACGCTTTAAGGAAGTGGAGGGAGATTAGTTAAACATAATTTCGGAACTCTTGTTCGTTTTAATAATTTGTATGTGTAAAATAGACTGTAGAATAGAATAGCTGTGATGACGAGGAAAAGGTCAAAAAATCATTTATGGATAACCCCATGGACTCGTTTTTGTATAAATATACAAAAAAATATATAATAAAATCACACAAAATACTTCATTCATTGATTATACAAAATTATTTTTCCAAATATTATAAACAGAAAAAAATATTTAAATTAAATGTTAAAAAATATACAAACTGTTCTAATTATATGATATCTAATAGGATATTTATGGAGTTTAGTTTTGGATTATTAATTAATATGTACTTTGATAATGCTGTATTTATATAACAATTCAATAAATTCAATGACATAAAAAAATAATAAATAATTGGATTTTCCAATTTAATTCTTTTGCTGTATTTGTAATTATACAGATTTTTTTTGCACTTTTTTCAACACAATTATTTAAAATATATAAAGTAAATGATGGGTATTTTGTCGGAGGAATTTGTGATGTAGCCTTAACTCTTAGTTGTATATTATACAATCATTACAATTAACTTTAGAACAATAGAACTCAGATTGTATAAACGTCTCGGAGATTTTTTCACAACAGAAATTACAATAAATATGAATAACAGTAAAATAGAAATACACGTGTCTCATTTAATAATTTTAATGAAACAAATTCCTAAAAAAATGTTACTAATAAATATATAATAAACGATTCAATAAAACAAAAAAAAATCATGAAACGCTGCAACACAGCCAGAAAAATATACAATACAATTTATCTTATTTAGTGCATTGTTAGTAATTCTTAAATATTACTATATTTGAGAACATTTATTATTTAATAATGTTTCATTAGTTACTAATAGTAGTTATTTTCTATCTAAATTAATTAGTTCACTTATGTTAACTGTCCTATATACAAATATAACTACAATATAAAGAAAATTTTAAAAAAACCCAGTTATATTATTAATAAGTACTTACAAAAAAATAAATATTATAAGTAATGTCTTTTGAACCATCAATGTCTCAAAACGTTTATAAAATCCAAGTCATAATTATTTCAATATTTGAGTATAATTAAATCAACGTATACAGTGTAGATAATTCGCGATTCTTTCAATAAATAATAATCACTAAATATAAATTGTCATGATAATAACACTTACAAATATATAATATTAATAACAAAATTGATTATGTAAAATATATTAATTATTTTTATTAATAATTAATATTTCCAATACCCATTTACTTTCGGGTACAAAAAAGCGCCTTTGAATGATTAATTTTATAACAACAGTAGTATTTACTTCAGGATTTTAATTTTCATATATTTTCTAGTACAGGTTTTCATTTTGTTTGACGCTAAGATATGCCTGCCATCTTTTAAATTAATAAGTTGTATATAAAAACTAAACTAACACTTATAAATTAACAATAAGAGTGATTTGTGTGCTATATGACACTTATTTTATTAACTACACTTTTAGGATATCGCATAGAGTTGTGACTAAAGTGGCAGTCGAATAGATACTATCTATCTACACAATATTTTACAGATATTATTTAAATATATATTTTTTATTTAAATAATTTCAGTTAATAAAAGTACGTAATTCCTTAAACTACAAATATTAAGATTTAAGTTTTTCAACTAAGTATTATAAAGCTGTACAGATTTATCTATTCGTATTATAATTTGATTATTATGTACAAAAACGTTATTAATTCAATTATGATTAAATTAACAGTATTATGTCGTTAATTCAAGTATCCTTACAACTATTAAAACAAAAAGCGAATTTAAGATGGTATTTTCATGTCAGCTAATAAAAACGCAGACGTCTATATTCCTTATGTTATGGCTGCTTTGAATTTTAATAAAAAAAACAATTGTTTGTCTTCCACACTTCTGACTGTTCTGTCTTTTTTATATCTTTGCTTATATTGCTCTAAATTTATTTATTTAGCTTTCAACACAGATCGGCCATATAATTGTTGCAATATCTGTACTTTATCAGTAACTGCTCAAGTCACTCTTCGGTCTGTATAGTCGCTTAGAGGCAGGCGTGTGGATTATGGGAACACCAACGAGGCCATAGGGGAGCCGCATGAATCCCCTTAGCGACTAAACGAGATCTTTGAGTATCGAGCCTGAGATACACGTCAGCAGTCGCACCGTCGACCCGGTCGGACCACAAGCGCTCTGCAAGGGCTGCAGTCCGCGGCCACACCCTGGCATCTAACCCTCCCGATCCGAGCTGTTCAGTCCACTGACAAGCAGAACCACCTTCGACTCTCCAAGGTTCCAAGCCAGTGGCTAGTGCCGGCATTTCTTCAAACCAGGGCCTATGTTCGTAAATTTGCTGCCACGATCGATACGGTCCGCAATGTCCGTCAGAGCTGTCCCGCCAAGAGCCGAATCCGCAATCTAAGTACCAAGCATCCACATGGGACAGAATAGAACGATAGCCTGCATCTAACACAGCACGAGATTCTGGCCACCGCGACGCGCCCCATATTTGTATGCCATAACGTTTCTTATCCAAGCGCTCCAAATATGGTGTGTGAGTTAATCGGGACGACCAGAGAAGTGTTAAATCCGGAAGTTTCCCCCCATTAGCACGTTCCAAAGAAAGCATCGCTCGTTTCGTGAAATCTAACCACAGCTCCATAGGATCGGTGTCGTTGAAGTATTGCGCCCAGCAACGTTCCGATACTTCGTCCCCGCCGAGATGGAAGATATCATCGACACCCGTTAATTCAATAATTTCCTTATAAATACGTTCCAACAGAGCGTACACGTGAGGATTGCGAGGGTTTAGTTGACCACAGGGAGGTTCCCCGCAGTAAGTACTCCACGGTTCCAGCTCAACACAATGTGCTAAATGACCTAGACCTTCGACTGGTCCCCAGGTCCAAGCTTTACCGACGTGCGCAGGAGCATCGACTTCGATCAGGACCCGTATGCCTCGTACTCGCGCTTTTCTCACAATAAGTCGGACATCTTCTGGTGTATATATAGCTCCTGGCCCATAGGCTCCGTGTTTCGCCAGCTGCGGTGCACTGTTCAACTTTAAAGGAAACGATTGAGAGTCACTCACATGCCAATGAAACGTATTCATTTTGCACGCGCTCATTGCCTCGATTGTGCGTAAGATATCGCTAACAGGAAAATAGTTTCTCGCCGTATCTAGAAGAAGACCACGGTATCTGAATTTGGGGGAATCTTCTATTGTGGCTGCTTCGAGTGCTAAAAGAGATCCAACGTAAGGGTCTAGCCATACTAGCTGTGATAGTGTTTCAAACCCGTGTCGAGCTCCACAGAACGAGTGGGCGACGATATCAACAATTAAAGAATTTCCACTAGGTCTTAGCGCCAATTTGTAACTTTCATCTGTATCTTGTCTCATGCGAGGGTCGCCACTGCCATTGACGGCGACGCGAACTAATACTTCTCGAACAGCGCTCTCGCTTCGTCTATTTTCAATCCCGCCGCTTCGTTCTAATGATTTCAAATCATCGCGCATTAAACTAAACGCTTCGTTAAGATGGTCTGTAACGTCTCGAGAGGGTGAAGCTATTATTTTCAAAGAGAAGCCACTCGATCTCACGTGAACTGCAGCTGTCGCAAGGCTCACCGGCCCTGTGGGCTGAGGCCACAGTTGTGTGGAAGCACATAACATATTACAAGTTTGGAGCGATTGCAACAAATTCGTTTCGGATGCCAAAAGTCTTTCACATCGATCGTTTCTACAAATCCATGACCACTGTGGCTCCACATTTCTGGAAAGCAGATATCATATATGTTAAAAAATTTTTAATACAGGGTGTGGTTACGTAGACCGTCGTGACGCAGTGACAGCGTTTGACAGTAAACGCGTTCGATTCCTACTCGGTGTCATGAATTGTAATTTGTTGTTTTTGCACTCATCACGCATGGGTTCCACAATTGGGTGGAGATTAGGGAACGCAGTGTCTTAACATTGTGTTCTTTTTGCATACCCTGATATGTATTTAGATTTTATCAATAAATTATATAAAAATATTTTTTTAGCAAGTCGTTACAAGTAAATCTTTGTACGATTATACTTACGCATATAAAGAATGCAGTGGTCTATGTGCGGAGCTGTCGTTTTGTTGTCGCCAGTATAACACGGCGGCGGCGGTGCACGCCGCGGCCGCTAGAAGCAACAGGGCCCTGCGAAGTCTGCCAACACCAGAAAAATGCGCTGAGGCGTTCCGCCCTAACGCTTCGCCCCAAGACTTCATCTCGAAAGATACTTATTTACCTGTAACAAACACAATAAGCTTTATTAGTAAGTACATTAATAACTGTTATCTCGATGGGAAAAATACTATATAAAATAATAATAGAATAACTAACTAATATTTTTCTTTAACTCATGGAAAATATTCTTCAAAGTGCACTTCAACTATAACATTTTAAAACAGTATACAAAATAAGAACAGTAAAAACAATTAAAAATTATTTTTTATAAAATCAACAAATTATAACACAATTTTTGTAGTTTATTGAGAGTAAAATTGTATGGTATATAAATGAACCTTTCAACGAGGTAATCCTTGAAAAGCAGTCAGGTGTTGACTGACTTTTATTGGAAAATTACTCCGAATGCAAATGCCTTCCAAAACGATAGCAGCTTATCAGTCGATATATTGTATTGCCGAACACAAGCAAACAAAAGGTGACTATGAATTTACACATTTATTTAACAATAAAAAGCTTAGTTATACTAAAAATTATGGAGAATTTTTGAAGAATTTTGAATCAATGACACGAAGAAAATGCTTAAGTTACATGAATAAATAGATGCAAACAATGTACGAAAATTATTAAAATATTTTAATATATATATTAATACTTATATTATTCTCGTTATGTGAAAGCTAAGTAACTAAAAGATATTTTGTCTATCTTTAACAATTAAATATTGATTAAATGATTTTCATATTCCTTCATTTGAAGAGGGTAATAACGAACAAAAATAACACGTATTTTGTAAAAAATATAAAAATTTTAATCATTAACAAACATTTATTATGAAATATGTGTTTTAAGATTCTTCTTTGTAAACGATTTCCCTCTATAACATATACATATATTTTTAAATTGTTGATATTAATATCTAAGGTATAGCAACATAACAAGCTTAAACATAACTTAGCTAAAAAGCATTAATATTTAACCAAAAAATTGTGAGTAGTGTGCCATGCTACCATGCTCCCCTAGCATAGAGAAACTTTTCCCCAAAAGATTCTAAAGGACGGAAGACAAAATTGGCATCGGTGATACAAGATATCGGCGAGTCTATTTCCGCAGACAGACGAGCTAAAAGGCGCCCTAGATGTTGCTTTTAGGTCACCGAGCTCGGTTGTCTTGCACCTTTCGATTTGTACTACTGCTACTTAACTATACCACATCTAGGAAATTGATTGACAAATAGTCACTTAAGTCAATTATTAATATTGTATGTGTATATCAATGTATTTGTATTATTAAAAAATATATTTTTAATAATATACACTATTGAAGGTTTCTTAAAATTGGACATATTTTCTTTAAATAATTCTTACAAATCCTTATGAATAAATACTTCTCTACATAAATAATGGTGGTGGTTTTATATCCGTAGACATTTTTTTTTATTATTTGTTTTAGTTTTACGCTGTATTTGCAAACGTAGTTACTAGATTAGACTTAAGTATCAACGTAGTCAATTTATATCTTATTTTCGTGCTACTAAGAAATTCTCATCAGAAAAATATCACAATATTTTTAGCCTCCTCTAAGCTTAAAATAAAGAACAAAATATTTACATTTTTATGCAATGTAACGAACAATTAGAACATATTTACAAACCTTTTTCGTTTTTTGATGTCTACCAAATTATTAATTTTAGCTTCACGCTGTATCCCGCACACAGTGGGGTAGACATAGGGAACCTAGTGTTAACAAACTCCGTCCCCCACTTTCTGCCGAATTCTGAAGGCATTGCGTGTTGAGTGGCAGAACTCAACGCCGAGACCAGACCAGAGCGAAGAAATAACCGTGGAACTTAAATAAATATTTCACTTCCTCAAGTGGGGTTCGAACTCACAACCGTCGCGTTACCGTCACACCCTTGTGCCGCTGCGCCACGACGGCCTAATTATTAATTTATTGGTAATAAATAATAATAGCTTATTTTTAATCTTTATATAAAATATAAAAAAAAATATTTATTTTCAGTTTCACATATATAGCTGCATAGAAAGTAATGAGACCAACCTAGTAAGTACGGGGGAGGCCCCGCTCTTCCATTACACTTCATACATTCGTTATGGAAACAAAAACAAAAATAAATGGGATATAATTATAGCTACTTTACAATACAAAATATATAGAAAACAAACAATAATAATAAATAACTAAATTTATGTATATAGATCAATTTAAGCTAAAACGTGTGCGTGTGTTTGTCTGTTCGTGGGTGGTGTGTGGTTGGGTATGTGTGTGTGTGTGTGTGTGCGTTTGTGTGTGCCTGTTTGAATGATGTGTGTGTGTGTGTGTATATATGTAGTGCAAATTCAACGTCGCATCAGGGCTTCTATAGAGTCATAATCTAGGCTTCGCAGCCAAGCAATAACTGTTTTTTACATTCGAAGAATTTTAAGGAATATACGTTGATTATTATGTTTATTGCATTATATAAACACTTCGACTGGTTTGCAAATTGATGGTTACCTAAATTTAGTTTTTATAAGAGGAGTATAAGCTGGGACATGCCTCCTTTTGTTAGGTTGCTTTAGGTTGTTTGAAAAAACTACAGCTCTCTGAACCTTCAAAGCACAATTTAATATATATAGCCTTCGTACAGACAATAAGTCGCAGCTAGAGTATATACTCTCTGTAGAAAATCTAAAAGGTTTAAAAAACATAACTTTCAGCAAGGATCTTTGTGCTCTTTCTTTACTCATGGCAATCTTTTACCCTTGGCTCTTAATAAATCAATGGTGTATTCTTATAGCAACTATATTTTTATAGCATAATTGAAACATAAACAACTTTTTATCATTTAACTAGAGAACTCGCAGAATGAATGTTAGCAGATTAAATTATTTTTCATTCAAAGTGTAAACGCGTGAGTTGAACGACTCTTGCACGTTGTATCAAAACGGTGTAGTGTAGAATGGTATAGTACGGTCAACAAGTTGTGGCCGCCCTGAAACTACTTGTAGATAGCAGCGAAATAATAATTTAGAATTATCTTATTTACATTGTTTTGTTTCCAAATGAACAATGGGCGAAAGTTGAGAAAATGTAACTTCAGGGCGGCCACAACTTGTTGGCCGTACTGTAGTATACATTTAATTCAATTTCTTCCCATTCATAGACGTCTCATTATTCGCGTTTATTCATTCATTACGACAACGCAATTCAAAACACTGCGGAACGAGATGTGCGCTTTTGTTCAACGTTTTATGGTTTAAATAGGGATTTGAAATAATTTTCTATGTCCGTCCGTAGTTTGCTTTGTTTACAGTATATTGCCTAGGTTTATGAGTATGTCTGCATATATCCTAGTATTTAGCCGGCCCTAACCTCAAATTAGTGTATATATACAAACAATAACTCATTGTTTAAAAATTGAATAAAAATATAAAAAACGCTGTAAAAAAATATTTCCATGCTCATAGGATAAGTAAGTCACAACCTTTTAAAATCTCCGACTGAAATGTCCATATCAAATATTAATTTCAAGAAAGTTTCACATCGGATTGAAAATATTGAAAATTCTTACACGAAGTATGGAAGAAATAAATACTCTAAGTAATAAGATGTCTAAATGTACTTCTTTATATACATATATACTTAATATTTAATATGTTACCGTTTCCAGAAAATCTGAACACATAAAGTCTGAAAAAAGGTCAAGCCTTAAAAAAAGTTATTGAATATATACCTACCTGAAAGTATTGTAAGTTATGAATATATTAGTCTACGAGAGAGAAAATAAAATGGCTTTTCTCTTATTGATTCTAAAAAGTATAATATAAATGTAAAATCTTTTTTTATGGAAAAGACAAAGCAAACGAGCGTAACGGTCATGTGATGGCCGCTGATCTGATTGCTGCCCATGACACCGTGTAACATCAGAGGAGCTACAGAACGAAACCTCACAATAGTGGAGTGTCATGTATCCAGATGGTGTGAACGTAAACTAAGAATATTATAAATCTTTATCTATAGCAGTGTCTTATCACCAGGTTCCCCCCGCCTTCCCAGCTGTATGCGGATGGAACTTGCAATTCTCAAAACCTACTTACTAATGACAAACATTTTCTATCGGTTAATTACCGAGGACGGCTTATTAGGCTGTTTACTTCAAAAACAACTACAGCGCTATCAATTACGCGTGCGAAGCCGCACGTTAAACCTAGTCACATAACATAGAAAGAATATAGATTATAACATAAAAACGAATCTCTTGTAAAATAGTAAGCAGCAGTTAAAATTTAATGAAACCATTGTATTATTACTCATTAATATTTGACTATAGCAAGTGGCCGCGGTGTGCAGCTCGTGCAGTATGCAGCGCGCATCACCAAGACTTGCTATGAAGTGCACCACCCCGATGAAATATTGAGCGCGTTTATCCGGGTCAAGCTATACAAAATTTTCATCCACTTTAATCCTGGTTATTTAAAATTATGTCACAAACAGCGCTGAAATTGAATACCTTTTCAACTATAACGTTATTAATATAAAAATTTTGTTTGTCTACTAGGTACATTTTTGGTATGTAGGTATAATGTCAAAAACCTCTTCTCTTTTGCTACAAAGGTATCAAAAATTGAAATGTTCGTTTTTATAATAGGTAATTCTAAAAACAAAAGATTCAACACCTATAATTGTCGATGCATATTAGACACAGTCTCTTAAAAGTTTCCCAAAAGTCCCTAAAAGTTTAGAATTATTATAGTTAAATCAATTCTACTTTAGTCAATAATGTAAGAAATACACATTACATTTAGTTTTACGCTGTATCCCGTTTGAAGAAAGGACACTCCGCTCCCCACTTAAAATATTAAATACGTCATTTCCTCTGGTGGGAAATGAACCCACAACGTTCCGCATTTACAGTCACACGCTTGTACACCTACACTACGACTGACCTCAAATATACATAAAAATACACCTATTTAAGTATGAAACAAATAACTTTTAATAAATTAAAATATTTGAAAGACAAATTAGTTTGAGCCAGGAGTGACCGGACACAAACGAATGCGCAGGAAATTTGGCTGAATATATGAAACAGCGCTGAATCGCTGCAAATTTTAATGACGTGATATATTAAAGATTAGTCGCGCGAGTGGCCAACGTAATTAACGAACAAACACTATATATTATTTTATTTTATACTTACTGCTTGTGAGTGACGTGGTGAATTTTTATAGGACAGAGAGTCTTTTGTGTGTAGGATGGCACGTGGGGCTGTCTCTAGGGAATTGACATGTGGTACTAAAGCAGTTTATTAATATATATTTTGTATACGAGCGTAAATATACTTGACTAGTGGACCCGGACGCGGCTACGCCTGCTTGAACTATAAGAATATTTATTAAATATATTTATGAAATTATTTTCAGTTTTCAATACAATTAGTAAGAAAATATAAGCCTAAACAATCAAAATGAATAATAAGTAGAGACATATTATTAGAAAAAAATATCTGAGTTATTGAAATGAATCAACAAAATAAGTAAAAGTAACTAAAGGATATTCTTAATATTAGAAAAAGTATCTAAAGTTTTCCGTGCGTGCGTACATACTCCTAGATATCGACTCTATGATATAACTAAACATTTTTCTATATATTATTATTAAATAGGATATTTTTGCGAGCAATATCAAATAAAATAAGAAGAGGACCAAAGTGTACTTTAAATAAATTATGACCAGCAAATAATACATAAAAATTAACAATAGTTCGAAAATGTATGTAAATTTATAAAACCGTCAACGTCATCTGCCCGTTCGCGTCGGTCATACTATGCCGCCCGAAGGCTAGGCCGAAGGCATTTCGAATCAGTGACATCTCCTTAATTATTTATTAGAATGTTATACAGTAAACTATAATTTTAATCTAGATAAAATGCTGAAAGTGACTTTTATATTTATTTTTATAAGGATGAATATCAAAATATAAGTTCATTTTGGGTGACGTTTTCTTAAAACAACAAACAAACTTTGCAAACCGTTCCTTAGCAACGACGGTTGTTATTAGCATGGCAGAATAAATTGCATGTCAAATTAGAAAGTATTTTAATTTATTACTACATATGTGTAAAGTAATGTTATATAGCCTATAGCACTTCAGAAAAACGCAGCTTTAATACAAATTAAAAACATAGTAAATCGGACCAGTAGATCCAGAGATCTTAGCGTTCAAACAAACAAACAAACTCTTCCGCTTTATTATATTAGTATAGATATATCCAAAAAAATATATTACAAGATAAAATTGATAAAAAAAATCTTATCACAAAATTTTAGAAATTGCCAAATTTCCAATTTCATTAGTCATCAAAATTTACACAATTTTAATTTTACATGCACATATAACGTCACTTTTAATAATATTTTTTCCAAAATATATTAAATTATATATACCTAGTCGAAAATAGAGAAAAAATGAATATAAATTCACAAGGTAACCCGTAACATAGTTGGAAATACAAAAAAAGGGAACCTGAAATGTAGTTTCTCAGCAAGAAATTCCTTCAGAGGATTTAAGAGTTAAGCTCGGTACGTTTTAGTACCGTTACTGGGGTGGCGGCTGCGTATAGAGGCAGTACCTGCGTGCGTGGTCTCTGTGAAGTGCTCTATTATAGTCGACTCTGACTTTACGAGTGAAGATACATTTTTACCTTATATTATATAGATATGAAAAAATGACTGCAGTTTCCTTATATTTTTTTGGTAGCTATTTGGAAATATACCAACTTAAAACCTATACTCGTTTTTGTATATCTCCTTGTTGATATATAAAATGATACAATAAAAAATTGAGAAAGACTTCAATATAGTCATAAATAGTACTATAGTTTATCTAATTTCTGCATTTTTTTTTTCATATTTTACATGTATTGGAATCGAACCTACAACCTATCGCCTTTACAATCACACCCTTCTGCCCTTACTCTGTGATTGGCCTCGTTCTTACTAATAATAATCAAAAATCTATACAAAATATCATAGTATAGACCGCCTTTAACAAACTGTAAGTGTACGTAACGTGTAAGAAAGGATATAGGCTAGCTCTCTAAATAATTCACAAGCATCGATCAGTCGTCTTTTCCCTTATTGGCAGGTGGTATCTACAGCTACTAAATCGATAACGCGTATATTTTTTATGAACTGGCCGGTACCTAAATTATGTGTCAGTGTCTCTAAGCCAGTGTCTCTAAGCACTAGGCTCCTTTTGCCTACCCTGTTGACAGCTTGAAAACGAACCTTTACCTTTTAACATTTAAACGAATAAATCTTTACAAAGCGCCCCCCAGGCCAGTCCCCCCTTGTAAAATATTTCTACCCTACCTACGGACACGATAATCAAAGAGATTTAAGAATATAATATAAAAGTACAACCAATTAGTACGATGGCATTTATTTAATTATTTTTGCACAACAAGTCTATAAGTTAAAGGTTTGGAAGTTTATTCTAAAGGGCAGAAGTTCTAAATAGACCAGTCGAAATAAAAATAGACCATCTAAGAAAATATTTTATAAGCGCATTTCTAACATGCAAATATTTACTTTCGCCTGCAATTCCGGTTGTAGATGAGTATTTAAATAACAAACTAACTTACATAAGCTAAAATAAATGGAAAACGAAACATTCTGTTGAAGTGTTAAATGTTTTTACAGTTAAAATGTACTTTTATATGATCAATTTGCAGTAAAATCATCAAGGGTTAGATGGTGAGAATATTTAATATTTATGTATTGATATCTGGTACGTAGGCATCGAGCCAATTTTAACAAAAGTATTTTTTTTGCTTCACATTGTATCCCACACATAGCAGTAGTCTGCAGAGGTAAACTGGAAACCTAGTGTTAAGACATTCCATTTCCATTAAGACACTGCTGTTCTCGAATTTAAAAAAAGAAAATCGTATTACATTTTGTAAAACGTTGCTTGAAAAATATAATAACATGTTAACATTTTAATAATAAAACCATATTTCCTGCTGGCTACAGCGTTGCGAATATATGTAGATTTCTATTGCGTCCAATCCTCCATTTTCATGGAACCATTCGGCCCCGCACGCCAAGCGCAGCATCAGATGAATGGACCACAATACGAGAGATTGAAATGTCTGTATCGATGGACCATTGTTACCGCGGTCCACGGCTCTTGATGCGAAACTGTGGTCAATATACAAGTACCTACCGTCTTGGTACGATTGGCCTCAAATTTTGCATAGACTACTTTTCTTGCTATTTTCTTATAGTTAACAATGGATGTTATATTCCAATTCGTGCAATAAAGAAATAATAATTATGCATTTCATATAATTTATTTAGACAAAATGAAATCTAATGACTGAAATAACAACTGTCTCATATATAAAAAATGTTTTTAATTAAATATTTACGTATATATAACCAAATATAAAAAAAAGAATACAAAATAAAAATACTAAATTCTGCTATTTCTTAGTTACAATTTACAAAACGTCTAGAGTATTAATCGTTGCGCTGGGTTTGACAGACGACACGAGTAGAGAGATTTTCAGCACAAAATCATGTAAGTTGATTGAAACTGTGTTAAAAATTTTATTAGCTTCACATACATACATACATCTCCATATTATGCAGCAAGGAAGGCAGGAGAACCTAGTGTTAGTACACTCTGCTTCCCATTTCTCCGTTTCGTGTCGAGTGGCAAAACTTAGCTCCGCTCTTTGCCTTGACACTAGAGCCAAGACAAGAAAATATTGAATATTTCATTTCCTTTTATTGATTATAGTCACACGCTTGTGCCCTTGTGCCAAGTGTGGCCAAGTTTTTTGTTTACTTATATTTTGCAATATATCATAAATAATATTATTTTGTATATATTCTTATTTAAATTCAAATGTATATTAATAAGGAGAGCCAAGACAAATATGATGTAATGATGCCGATTGCACTTAAAAGTGCAGTCAGATGCTAATTTCGTATGAGTGAATAATTTATATACTATTCTTGAGAATCAGATAAACCCACAATCATCGAGTTTCGATGGCTGGCACACGTCAACTACGCCAAGATAGCGTCAGCTTAATTAGATTATCATAATTAACGTTTACTGAAATATCGCGTAGAAATATACTATTTGATTACTTTTTTCTTCAGATTCAGGTTGTATTCCGTATATGGCAGGCTAGGCAGACGCAGCTTAGTGTTAAGACACTCCTTTCCGAATTTTCGCTATATCATCGAGGCATTGCGGGTTCAGTAGCGGAAGTCAACGCCGCACCTCTGGTTGGTACCAGAGCGAAGGTATAACAAATATTATTAAAAAATAACCCATTTCCCCGAGTGAGAATAGAATTCACAACCGTCACGTTACAGCCACATGCTTGTACCCCTGCACCACAGAGACCTCCTTAATGAAATTTAACATAATATTATACGAAATATATCATAAAAAACACATCTTTAGGCACATATTTTTTTTCTTTGAAAAAAGAAATTCTGTTCTAGAGAAAGAAAATGTCAAAATATGATGTCAGTCGTCAAATAAATGAGCTTCGGAGTCCTCACAATGGCACGCAAAAACTGACTGGCATGAGAAATACACAGACTGATATTACAAATGGGAAATTTTAAATGATAATCGTATACTAATATGATATATGGTTTATGTGGACTAAATCTTTTTAGAAGCCACTCGTGGCGCAGCGGCACAAAGTGTGTCTGTAAACGTGCCTGGTTGTAGGTTCGATCCCTACTCGAAAAAATACATTTATTTAAATGTAAAATATATTTATTTAAATGTAAAATATATTTATTTAAATTTAAAATATATTTATTTAAATGTATATTTTCATTTCTTCGTTCTGGTGCTGAGACAAAGCGCGGCGTTAAGTTCGTTAGAAAGCTATAGTTATATATTTATTTCAGAAATATCTTGTTAATTTAAAAAAAAATAAGATAGCAGGAAGTAACAAAGCTGCTACTGCTGCTGCTTAAAGCAGACATCGTATAGCTTACGTACGTTAATTATGTTTAGTTATTAGAAAATGTTTTTTTTTTAAATGTAAAACAAAATATGCCTTGATTTTTTTATCAATCTTAAATAACTTATTTTATGATTTGGAGGTGAAATAGAAATAGCAATATATATATAGTAAATCTATCAACGCTAAAAACAATATTTCTAAAACCATACAAATATATCGAGACGAAGCTCTTACTTAAATATTCACTCTATTAAACGCTATCTAAACAAACACAATACACTTTATACACAGACATAAATACTATATAAATATTATATATAAACTTTACAAGACATAATGAAATAAAATAAACTGATAACATTATAACCTCGTTTATAACACACATTTACATATTTCTGAATTCGCATCAAACCCACATCCATCAACAAATAAAATGTAAAAGAAATTGCACCATAGGGTATAAAATCGTTCAAAACAAGATTAGCAGGCACGAGTAGAATTGTAGCCTTCAAACGGCCTTGGGTTAAGGTTGAAAATAGCGTGATAATATACTATTAAGGAATACGTACGTACCTTGCGGCGTGGGGGACGGCCACGGGCGGAGTGACAAGAGAGTTCAGAAGCTGGCCGCTATCGCGAGTTGGGCCAATTGCGCTCAAAATTATAGGTTTCCCTTGCATTTGCTGTTATTTTGTTAGAATTTCTATGTATAGGTAGGTATGTTATATTATAATATAGGAATAAAATTTTTATCTTAGCTTATAATAGTTAAATATTGCGTCATTATTAGTGCAAGTAGTTAATTTAAATTATTCTGATTATATATAAATTTTGATGTATTTTCTTTACTATATTATATCTAAGGAAAAAAAAAATGTCTTGGCAGAGAATTTTTTTTTTACTTAGTACAAATTAAATAAAAATACTTAATTAATGAAACTGATGCAATTAGTAAGATTAAAGAACTCTCTTATTATATCTTTATAATTAAAGAACCTAGAATATCGGCATAGGAGATTTTCACGTTAAATGAACACTAAAGTCTACAGATAGATTCACATTTTCCACTCGCCCACTTTTAATATTATCCATAGCTCAACTTATCCAATTTCAGTTCTTCAATCCAGGAGTGAGCGTCATAAAGTCCACTTTAATTATAAATGTTTATTTACTTTTTTAAATTAAAAAAAAATAGACTTGAACTTTACATTTATATATGTGTATTTAAATTTATATATGTGTATTTGTCAGCCTACAAAAAGCAACATTGACAATATAATACCTACATATAAAGAGTAAATATACTATCAGTTTATTTTAAATACAAATGTCAATACAAAAATCTGAATTCCACACGGACGAAGCCACACGCAGCCACCAGTCCTATTAATACGTTAATACATTTAACATTTTCGTATGAAAAGTCTATTTTAGGATTTTACGTTTCTATTTCTGTCGGTCGGTCACTTATCTGTTAATAATACGTATATTTGATGGATAGGGGGTTGGTAACTCGGAATGTTGGTTGCTTGGGGGTGGGAGGCCAGTATCATTCGGGCGTCAGTCGTCAGAGGAGCGGGACGTACTTCCCGCCAGCCTAAAGTTTCCCGCGTACGCTTTGTGTTCCAACTTTCATATTAAAACTACAACTTTTGTTTACAGTTGCAAAGTAAAAGAGTAAAGAAAGTGTTAAAAGTTTTGACGTGTATGTGAATGTATGTTTTTTGCAGGTACTGATACTGATATACTTTAATATATTGCATTAAAGATACTTATATATAACTATATTGCTGTTTAAATTTAATTCAGATTTAAAAAGAAAGAGTTGATTAATAATAAAAAGGCTTTTATTGAACTTATTAAAAAATAAAGTAAACTTATTTAGAAATTTAAAAAATAATAAAATCCCTTCATGGACTACAATTTTTGTAGACATCGTAAAATCAGTGAGCTTTCATTTGCTACGAGAGAATATGACCACATATTTCGCTATTACACTGTAACTCAGAGAGTAAATTACTTGAACTTTATAGGACGGCACTGCCTGATGTTCTATTGCACTAACTTGACCATTAACTTTTAAACATTGGTTATCTAATAATATTTAGTTTTAGAAATATTTGAAATGATATACAAAATAAATTTAAATAAAACATACTGCTGAGGCCAGTCGTTGCGCAGTGGACAAAGTGTGACTATAAAGGATACTGGTTGTGGGTTCCATTCCCACGAAAGAAAATATTTATTTAAATTTATATTTCCATTTCTTCACCCTGGTGTCAAAGCAAAGCGCGACGTTGAGTTCCGCCACTTAACACACAATGCCTCCAGAATTAGGCGGAAAATAGGGAATTCGTTATAATAATTTTATAAAATGGTGTAATAGAATAATTATGTATGATAATTAGCAAATCTTATTCGGCTTTAGAAAACCGCCAGCTCTTGTTATATCCATTTTAACTTTCACAAACGAATTCTAAATGTCGTTTTGTAATATAATATCACTTCTTTGCAAAAGGAAAATCTTCTTCCTAATAGCTGTATCAAAGCCACAGATGTTTAAAGAGTCTATCTACTTCCCGTTATCTTTTTAAAGAGAGCTTTAAAATGCGAAAATTTTGGTGAAACGTATTATATTATACGGAAGTAACTCCTCCAATTTACACAGGACCAAATAAGCTGCTGTAGTATAGAGTTGAATTGAATAAATAATATTATTATAACAAAAGAGGTATAATATAAAATAGTTTAATAAATCAAGAATAATTAATAAATATTGTGTATTTACTTCAAATTGAAACTGATAATGTAGTTATTATATAAAAATCTTATATTTATTAATTTGCAAGGAAAATTAAAAGCTTTTAATAAATCTTAGATGTCAATATAAATAAATAGAAAAATATTATAACTGACAGTGCATATTAATATTTCTTTGATTCACAGCTTTATTTTTTTTAAACTATAAATACTGTATTCTACATAGTACGGCCAAGAGGACGGTATTTGAGAACATAGGTTTAAGCAACTTCCGTTCCTCCTTTCCGCCAATTTTTTAAGGAATTGCCGTTTAAATGGCGGAACTTAACACCACGCTTTGTCGTAATACTAGAGCGAGGATATGAAAATATTAAATATTTTATTCTTCGACTGGGAATTGCACCCACATAATTATTCATAATAAAATTTTATGTAGTTACTATAATTATAATTAATGTAAAAAAATATATAGAACGTCAAGTATTTTCGGAAGTTTAATAATAATAACGCCTTCAATAGAGAGAGCGATAAGACTAATTAGCGGATCATTAATAAAAGCGATATTGCGAAGTTGCCGCCCCGACGACGTCGCTAAATGTATTCATGTAGCATTCGCGACCGGCGCGGAATCCCAAATTAAGATATTTAATTAGAATTATTCTTGTTGTTTTAAAATACCCAAGAAATTCTCACTCACTTAGCATTTAATTCACGTATCACGCATTGAAACACTGTTATTTCACGTTAAGAAATGAAACGGACTGAAACTAATTTGAAAAACTTTCACTGTAATCGCAATTTCTTTGAATACACGCGAAAACAATACGAACGGATTTCGATAGTTATTAAAATGACGATTGTTGATTGTCGACAGATGCGCCCAAACAGTACGATATCGAAGCCAAGCTGATCCGGCCGAAATCACTGGCTTAAATGCCTCGCTGGTGACGCAGTTGCGAGATCAAAAAAACAAGAAATTGTGAAAAGAGTACGGTTCGTAGTGGCGGCAGGGGTGCGGCTGTGGTCCGCTGGCGCTGCTGGTGCTGCTGGCGGTGGCGAGCGCGGCCGCTCAGCGCAGCCCGCTCGGCTGGGCCATGGGGAGCTCTCACCGTATAGCGGCCGTGGCTGCCGTCGCCCATGCGAAACACTACTACAACCACACCCGTCCCGACGTCGTACAGACGTCAGAGGCCACTCATTACACTGTCAATATATTCTTTGTAAGGTCAGTTGTTACCTAAAAACATTAAATTATCTCATTAAATGAAATAGCACAGTATAGAATAAGTAGGTATAATCTGTTCAACTTCTGTATAGAAATAGTTACGTATAGCAGAAACTTTTAAATAACCAATAGTAAAGTTTCATCTCCGTTATAACAGCGGATATCAACAAAAGCCTTCAAGTATTCAATTGTATAAAAGAATTCCACTCGCGCCACTCTTTAGGATAGTTGTCTAAGCAAACATAAAATATAGCATATAATATATATGTAATATAGGTTTATATTAACAAATATATAAATGACATTTTTGACGCTGAATAAAAGTTAAATTTCAAGGAAGACGTACAGCGCTTGTAAAACTGTCGTTAAGGCATAGGTACGCCATAACTCATGTTATGGTTATCATAATTATAAAAATTTATGAAACTGCGAAGTATTTTGACCTGGCAGATGGATAGAAATTTTAAATGATATCTCGTAAAACACACGCTGTACGGTACCTTCTATACAGGGTGGAAGAGGCAGCGCTCCTTTTAATGAAACTGCATATAGGGTAAAATATTTCAAACCCAGAACTAAAGAAATTAATCACGGTACCTCAACAGTTTGGACGTAGGATTTTTTTTTTATTTAACGATTTTTATCCATACCTGTATTTCGTGTGACGCACACATAAGTGTACGACGTTGCCGCTTTAACAAGTAAGTGTGTGCGTGCCTATGTTACACTTTACAAATGGCGTTTTATTTTAAAACGATATTTTTTTTATTTATTTTGTTTGAAAAAAATAACTTTCTCATTTTTGGGAATTATTTTTTTTCTGTATTATATTAGGCTTTTAAAGAGTAGTTAAAACTGTGGTTAAATTTAAAGTGATGCTGACAATTCCACCCTGTATATTAATTTTAGTATTTACACGAAAAATGTTTAGATGTTATTACAATAAATAACAATTAAGAAAATGTAATTAAAAAATATATATGAATAATTTTATAGGTAACGTTTCTAAATTAACTATGAGGAAAATTGCGCGTAAAAATTAAATTTGTCGGACAATAGGGGGTTCATTATTTGCAGCTTATTGCAGAGTTTTATGTTTCCAGAAAGTGACCTCATTTAAATAACCTTGAAAGATGATATATATAATGGGACTTCTGAAATTTACAAATACCTGTGCAAAAAAATCAAAAAGCTGTGACATATTATTTTCTAAGCAAAATAATATGTCAATATTCATATAATATTATAGTCGATATAATACAGACTCGATGGCTTACAAACAAACAGCCAGAGCCGAGTAACTTATCAATTAAGCTCGTCAGAAGTTCCCGACATTAATTCCGGCTGAGATTTCTGCAGCCGCAGAGTTGCTTACCAATACGGGTCTAGCTCGACGTCCGACAACTTATTAGGTACAATCATATCCTCATATTTGTGATAATAATGGAAGCAGCAAACGTAAATACTCATTAACTTCATACTAAAATTTTAAATTCTACTTTCAAAGCTACATTATGTTATTTTTGGGGCGGTAGTGGCACGGGCGCACAAGGGTGGCACTGTAACGCGACGAATGTACGTTCGATTCTCACTCGAGGAAATTAATTGTTATTTATTAATATTTTCATTTTTTACCTCTGGTACCAAAACAAAAGCACGGCGAAGTTTCCGCCACTTAACACGCAATGCCTCGGAAGAAGTCAGCGGCAGGTGAGGAACAGAGTGTTTAACACTTAACCCTCTGCTTACCCTACTATATGTGTGAGTGTGTATGTGTGTGTGTGTGAAGCTGAAAAAGAAATGATACTAGAGGATATTTCAGTGAATATTTAACTAACAACAAGTTTAGGATTTTCTTTTTTTGTAAATAAGGATTGTTTCTTGGAATCACGCATTTGAAATAAAGATAAGAGCTACAGTACACATTTCCGCTAAAGTTATATTAAACGAATATATTTTTCTTACGATAACAATGCCAAATTTACAGAACAATATATTCATTAAAACGAATAAATAATTGAAAATTCATCACATTATTCCATGTTGACAGCTTATTGTTTCTAGAGTTATTTAATGTAGCGCTATTCAATGAAATAATTTTATAATCAACACGGAATGCCTCGAAAAATTCGGCGGAAAGTGGAGAACCGAATCTCTTGGTACTAGGTTCCTTCTTGCTACCCTGCTATGCGGGTATGATTTATAATTTTATAATAAGCGAAACCCACATACAATAACGTACGATGTAGGTACCTACGTTCAGCTTATAAGTTACCAATTATGCCGAAAGTTCCAAAACTTTAAGCTCCCCAGGGAACTCCGTTACCAGTGATACGAGCCCAACTTGACGTGTGAGAACTTTAAACAATCATATTTGCATAGACTAATTGTCTGCATTGACCTATATATCAAGAATTATTAAGGCAAATCAAGATTCTTTTTGTTCAGCTTCACGCTGTCTCAACCATGTAGCAGGATACGTAGAGGGAGCTTAGTGACAAGACACTCCTGTAATCACTTTCCGCCGAATCCTGGAGGCATTGACTGTTGAACGGCGGAATTCAACGCTGCGCTATGCCTGAAATAATATTCAATTTCTCTAATACATAATGCGACTTTGATTCTAATATTGTTAAAAAGAAAAAATATTAGAAAAAACGATGATTCCACTAGTATGAAAGGAAAAAATAATAAATAATTATTTTCAATAATTAGCTAACAATAGAAAGATTAAACATAATTACTGTAATCATTTCACTATTTACTCATTTCTAAAGCAAATAGCGTACCGTGAAAAATTACATATTTAACCGACAAAGGAAGAAAATGATATAATACCTTTGTTGAGCCACTCAATAGAAGCGTAACAGCAAAACTACTTTAAATTATTCCACATTTCTATAGACATAATAAGTGTAACGGATGTTTTCAAGCCTCATATTCTTTACCGCTAATAGTATTATTATAGTTAATTATCTAAGTACGTATAAAAAAGAGGTATCATTTAAATGGATAGCAGGATGAAGGAAAAAGAGGAGGAGGAAAGAAAAAGGCATAGGCAGGATAAGCATATGAAAAACGCCCCGGCTTCTAATTATTTGTTTTAACCATTATTATATATTTAAAGATATTAATATCTAAAATATTTTTATGTTCAGGATTTGTAGCTCCCTTATTGTAAGGATTACAAACAAAAACAAAATGTGTCTCTATATTCGAAGAAAAAAAAAGTCATGATTAGAACGAATAATTAGAAATCAGTGCAAATTCCATATGCGTCCCCTGCTAGACTCTTTTATGATTTACATTTTCCTTATTCAGTTTAGATTATATAAATAAACTATAGACAGTTGCGGCGGTTCGATTCCCACTCTGGTAAAAAGCATTGAGTTGCGCCACTTAAATGGGAAACGGAGTGTCTTAACACTACCTAGTTTTAAGACACTATCTGCCTACCACTGCTATAAGCGAGATACAGCGTGAAACTGAAAAAAGAATATTTTTCAATAGGTATCAATCTGTACCTCATGTAGTCCTAGATCATCATGTTTTTGCCTTACAAAATGCTCTATAAGATAAACATCTCGGCGAAACTTCGTAAAAAGGTGAAAAGGTTAAGATCCTCCATTACTGGCCTCTTAACTCCGCGACCTTTGCCAAGATGAATATCAATTGATGAGCTTAAGGACGGCTAGATGCGAACTCTTTTAGTGTAGATACGGACAAATTCAACGAAGATTTTTTTAATTTAATAAGTATAGAAGAGTATATAAAGAAACTCTTCTGAAAAATATATTTCTTAATAGATATTTTCTAGGACCTAGATCGTTAATTTCTATCGCAACTAAGCTAATGTTTTACAATACTGACTAAAAATAAGATGTTGACATAAACATCATGATACTTTTAAGAAGCACCTTGAAGCATAAATATCGAATCGAATTGAATCAGTTTCACGCTGTATCCCGCACACAGCAGGGTAGGCAGAGGGTACCTAGTGCTAAGGCACTCCGTTCCCCAATCTCTGCCGAATTCTGGAGGCGTTTCGTGTTGAGTGGCAGAACTCAACGCCGCGCTTTGCCTTGACACCACAGCGAAGCAATGGAAATATTAACGTAAATAAATATTTCACTTCCTCAAGTGGGGATCGAACCCAAAACCGTCGCATTACAGTCACACCATTGTTCCGCTGCGCCTCAATATGAGAGATAAATTTAAGAATATAAACACATTAACGCCAATGAATAGAATGTACTTACTACGAGTATACGTAGTTCTCAGTTTGTGCGGTGAAACGAATAAGGGTGATCAAGGTATATAATACCCTCTGTAAGGAAAACACGAGTGAAAAGGTCATTTAAAAATTAGAATAGTAAGAAAAGTTGGGGGCACAGTTGGTACTGACTCCGCTGTCGTTGTAGGGATTACACATAATGCGAAAACTCAGTAATTAAAGTAATTAGAAGAAACTAAAATAAAATTATTTTACATCATGGTTAGCTAAGGCCAGCCGTTGCGCAGGGCACGACAGGTTCTGGGTTTGGATTTCCCACTTGACGAAATGAAATATTATTTTTTTTCTAGTGCCGTGGCAAATCGCGGTGTTGAATTCCAGCACTCAACACGCCAATAAAAAAAATCGTAAAGTATAAATTTTAAAGCAGAATCGCTAAGAAATGTCTAGAGTCCTTCCCTCATCTTCTCTATATACAAAATAATATCATAGTAAATTAAATGTACAAATGAAATTTCATCTCTACTTTTAGCGCACAAACATTAAATAGCTGAAACTCTGTATCAAAGATATATTTACGTCGCGTCTCGTACAATCTAGAATCTAGACAATCTAAGCTACGCCTTTGAGTTACCTCTACGTGACGGTTTAGCGCGGAAGAAACTAAGGATTAAATATATCACCTCTAAAGTAGATTGCTAGCACACGAACGTCTTATAAGGTTAATATTTTAATGAAAAAAAAAAGTGTTATTCTGAATGTTTTCATCTTATAGTATAATATTATTTAATTCAATGTAATAGAAGTTTATTATATTTTAATTGAAAACAACAAAAGTAAAATAACTGGTAATCTTAAGGATTCGTGGAATGTTTATTTTTATCATCTTTATAAAAATTAAGATGTATAAATGTAAGAAGAATATATACATAGACTCTCGTATTTATCTTTTTCATATTTTTTCCCCCAATATTGTATCCCGCACATAGTAGAGTAGGCAAAGGAAAACTGGAAACCTAGTGTTAAGACACTCCGTTCTCCACTTTCAGCCGAATTTTAGAGGCACTGCGTGTTGAATGGCGTAACTCTACGCCGCACTTTTGCCTTGGTAGCAGAGCGAAGAAATAATAAAAAAAAAATCATTACCCCGAGTAGGACATTGGTTTCACGTCACGTTATAGTCACACGCTTCTGGCCACGACGGCCACATATAAAACGGGGAGAAATGCAAATATTTAATTTCCTCAAGTAGTAATCGAACCCACAAGCTGTCGCGTATAATCTTACGCCTGCGTCCCTACGCCACGACTGGCCTTAAATCCATCCCATCCTATAAATATACATTATCTCGAGACAAATCCTATTTATATTACCGCCTGCGCGGCATTTAACTTACAATGGTTCATCTACACTATAATGGCGTCAACAGACGGTCACCATTTGACATTTACAAAGTAACAGGTTTGAATACTGATGAGTTTTATAAATATATTTCATCAATTAATATATTTTTTATCGGATCAAATGTACACACGAGCATACCTTTCATCTAAATTGCATTTAATTCCTTTCATTTAAATTAACCTATTTACTTTGAGGCCGCCGTGGCATAGTGGGAAGCGTGACAACGACGTAAACGCGACGGTTGTTCTTTCGATTATTATTTATTAATATTTTCATTGCTTCGCTCTGTGTGTGATCTAAATATATATTCTTAGCTTTAAACGAACGAATAAAATTTTTACAAGACTTTTCAAATATAGAAAAGATTAATTCTAACAGTTATACCGAAAGATCAATCCCTCGATTTCGTATAAATTTTTTATATAGGTAGCTGGGACTACTTTAAAAATAGAAACGACCGGAATAGCCTATCTGGTTAATAGAATGCAAACATTTTAAATATTCCTTTTTAGGAAAACTTAAAAAAAAACTTAATAACTAAAGTATCTATAGAATACAATTCAATTCCGAATAACGCTTATATAAATATATTCCCATTTACCAAAATTGTAAATAACTGTTATTTCCGTATATATTTTTGACTATTTCGTTGTTAAAACGTTCAATGGATTTTGGCCAATGGTGTATTTGCATTTTCGAAGCCGGAAGGAAAGCCGTTGTCCCAGTTGCATGCGCCATGCAGCATCGTTTTAAATTACCTAGAAAACATTGGATTTATTTAGCAACCTTTAGAAAATAAAAAAAACTGATATTGACAAAAGATTTTTCCGTGAATGTTTAAACTTTTATTAATAATTCACTAATTCGTTGTATAATAACGATTATTTGCGATGAAATAGAAATATATATATTCGTATGTTCTCCATACAACGTGAAATTGGCGAAGTGATTAGTGCTCAACTGGCACGCTCGAAACGCCATAAATTAAGAACTGAACTAAACTGAAAAATATATATTTTAAAATTTATTTGATAAAACTATTTGTACATTTTTTATTTAACGATAGTTTTTTTATATACAACTAAAGATAAGGGGTTGTCCATTAATCACGTGAGGCTTGAAAGGGGGGGAGGGGTTTGATAAAAATCACGAAAATAACACCAGGGGGGGGGGNGCCATAAATTAAGAACTGAACTAAACTGAAAAATATATATTTTAAAATTTATTTGATAAAACTATCTGTACATTTTTTATTTAACGATAGTTTTTTTATATACAACTAAAGATAACCTATATAAAATCCTCTTTGAAACTAAATAAGTTTGTACATAATTAATATAGTATAGCAATTGTCACTCATTAATTACCATTGGTTGGATAGAAGACATCTCATACATAACTCCACTTCTGTAAAATTATTATTTTTATTGCTTATTTTAGTATAAAAATATTATATAATTTTAACAATATATTTTTCTATATCAGTGCAACGCTTTGTGGAGTGCTCGTGGCAGTATGCGCGGCTTGCTGGCGACGAACCACACCTTCAGACAAACCGGAAGACGTCACCGATTGCGGCGTCTATACAGTCAGCTCTGATGCTAGACTAGGACAGGTAAGGAATATTACTTATGTTTTTTTATAATTATTATGTTATTTTATTTAATAGCCGAATGGAACATATATATATATCTAGACAGAAAAATAACTTTAAAATTTAAAGCACTCTGGCACTTCATTAAAAAATCTTATATTTACTAATAAAAAATTAACTATTTAATTCAGTCTCCCCATACAAAGCAAACTGCGTCATGATATTAAAAATAGTAAAAGGACTCGAATACACGCAACTTTCTATAGAGTTAGGTCGTTAAGAAACAAATGTCGTGCTATTTGTTTTGATAGAAAATTACAGTATTAAACTTTATAAAAAACATGAAATGATTCTTATTTTACAAGAGAACTCGTAACTAAAACTAATTATTAAAAATATTATTTAAAAACCAAAAAATAGCCAAAAACACGTTATATTTGAAAATATGGTAAGCCACGAAAAACGCAACGAACATGTTGATGACAGCTTTGAACATACAAATTCCAAAACTGTACAATTACAATATGTGTTGAGTTTATTGTATACTTTGCAAAGAAATAAATATGTAAATTTGACCGCCAAAATTAAATAATGACAAAACATTTTTACGCTGTAGGTATTGAAGGTACATCCGTTCTCTGTCAAATTCTCGAGACACTGCGAATTAAGTGGCGGAACTAAACGCCGTGCTTCGTGCTGGTTGGGTATAGAACCCACAGCCGTCGCACGTTTGTGCCTCTGCGGTCTCAAATATAATATAATCATATTTTTATCTAACCCTCCCTGGTAGAGGAAAGGAACCTTTTAAAATCACAAAGCCAATTCGTACCTCCGTTGTCACGGTATCGTCACACGATTTGCTTAAGCTCCATTAGAACAACTCGTATTAAGCGCAATCAGGCAAATCTAAATATTGAAATTCATTAAAAATCCAAGTATTTACTTCGCAGATTGGACCGTCTATATAAATAAACATGAAGCAAAACTAGAAACATTCTGGATATTTTTTCCCCCATTAACTTTTTAGGTTATCTTTTTAAACTCATCTCTAGAAGCAGCACATACTGGTGTGAAGTTGGAGAACAAAGAGACCCCGATTGTGTTTGTCCATGTTTGTTTGTTAAAAGCGCAGTTGAATTAAGTAAACGGCGACAATCCGATTTTATTCGTTAACGAATGACTATTCTTACGGTGAGCATCCTTTGTTATTTCATTTAAACTATTTGCAGAGAAATATTTGGATCACAAAGTAAGAAGTGAGAAATGAAATAACTCTCAACAATACCTAGGTTTCAGCAAATAAGTTTAAAATGAGATTTTATTAACTTTTGATTTATGTCCTTGTAGATATTTTTCGGGTAGGCTAGGCCTAGTGTTGCTTGTAGCTTAGCTTAGGCTCAGGGGCGCAATCGTGTGACTGTGAACGCGGCAGATTGTCAGTTCGATTCCCACTCCAGAAAATGGAATAAATAATATTTTTATTACTTTACTGCGGTGCCTAGGAAAAAGCGCGGCGATGAATTACGCAATAACGCTGATACAATCGGCAGAAACGGAACGGAGTGTCTTAATCTCTTAACATTAGGTTGTTTCTCTCTCTCTCTCTCTAGCCTAACCTGCTAGATGCGAGATACAGCTTGAAGCTGAAAAAAAAAATCTAAAAAGGGAAAGAGCACTCTATAAAAATTTTAGTTATGTAGTTTAACATTTAGTATGCTGAACGTTCCTAATTTAAAGTAAACATTAGATTAGATTAAATAATTAGATAAATAGATTACAAATGTTTTTGTATATCTAACCAAGCGCGAAACAGCTTAATAGCGTTAAGCAGATTTCCATTAAACAACACAAATAGACAAATGCTTATTATATTATTAGTTTGTATGTAAATGATCGGCATATTTGTAATATTAATAAATCCTTTAATTAATTAATTAAAAGTGCATTTTTAATTTTTTAATTTTTTTAATGAATTGGTTTAACAAAAGGGATTTTCTAATTGAAACATAGGCATAGTGAGTAATACATTTCTATAGTCTCTACCATTAAGAGGTCGCTTTAAGTATCTAAATAGACATGTGAAGACTTTAGTAAACATAAGTCCCAGTTGTCCCAGTGTAAGCTTTAAAATTACTACTTTTTATTTTATAGCTTCACTCTTTGTCCCACGTCCCTGCTATAGGGATAGGTAGAGAAAACCTAGTGCTAAGACACTCTGTTTTTCATCTTTCACCAAGAGGCTCTGCTTAGGTACTGAATGGCGGAACTAAGCCGCATTACGTCACCCATCGCGTTTACAGTCCATTAGATCAAAATGATTTCAACTACTTTATCATGGTATAATATTTGGCATTTTGAATAAGAATATTACCTTAATAGTTATTTTTCATATATGTAGGTATATATGTCAGCAACTTTCGGTGTTCAACAAGCTTAATTTGAAACGGCTTTCAGCGAATATAAAACTTTCGTTATATTAAAAATCTATAAAATGCGACAAAAATATAACTAAGAGTCAAGTATTACTTGTATGTACCTATGTTCTTAAGTATTCTCTCCCGCATATAATTAAGTTACTAAAATAAATGATAACACTTTGACCTTTTAAGTAATTATAAAAGATAAAATTGGATAAAAATACCGACGTATTTACTAGATTTCGTGTTTTTATTAAAAAAGAACCAATGAATTGATTTGTGATAAATAGTGATATGTGTTCATAAAAAATATGTTGATAATGTTAAAACCGTCGTGGCTTAGCGGTACAGCTAAACTGACTGTAAATGCATCGACTGTGGGATCCATCCTACTCGGGGGAATGAATTATTATTATTATCTCGCTCTGGTAACAAGACAAGGCGCGGCGTTGAGTTCCGCCTCTCAACACGCAACGTCTCGAAAATTGTGCGGCAAATGGGGAGGAGGAATAGATATCTAATAAAAACTATTCCAAATAATCTATCTTTGAGACTTTTCTTATTATTGCTTTTATTATTAATTTATGTACAGTTAAATATATCTTGTACAAAACGTTATTGAAATTAGAATAAACAGGTATTTCACAACTGTTTCAATCTTCGAATATTTTCATCTATAGCGGAGTGTATTTCAAAATTGCCTTTTAAAAAGGTCCATCAAAAGATGGTTTATTTATCGTGTCACAGTAAGAGGGCAATCAATATAAAGTGAGTTAATAGGTTACGGAAGTAGTGACTGCGGGAATTGCGAAAATCAGAGTCAACACTAGGGCTTGCCTCTTGAGTAGGAATAGAGCATTTAAGTGGATAAGACTTTTGCCAAAGAGGTATCTAGTATACCTAAAAGTATATTGTATTTATAATTAACTATTAATTTATTTATATTAATTTATCATTTAATGAATACACATTATAAAATTTAATATTTATAGTATTTCTGGGATTTTATGGGACTTTCACTGGCCAATAGACGGCGTTTTGGAGAAACATTTAGGAATTTCTGCAGGTTAGGTTTTCCGTGCGCATATACCTATATAGATATCTATAAAATATAAAAAAAAGTCTAATACGACAATTTTTGTAATTGAAAAAAAAGAAGCGGTCGAAGCCACGTATTAAAACACAAAATTAATAATCTATTTCGAAATAAACAAAAAAAAAAAGGAAAACCATAAGAAACATTAAGAAATAGACAAATACACACTTAGCTACATATCTATATACAAAACAGCAAAAACCATTCACAGCAAGAGGAACTGTTTGTCCCAACTTCCGTCGGAGGCGCTGCGGTGGTAACGACGTTAGCGGCTTTCCTGAACGGAATTATTGTTCCACAGCCGCTTGACGTCACGGCGACGTTTACCACGAAATAGGGGCTATTTGGAGATTAATTACGTACGGCGACGGGTTGAATGAGCGTTTGGAAAGCTTTTTGTAAACTGCCTCCTGCTTTTATGAGCTTTAAATTGAAATAGAAAAAGACAGAAGAAAAATGTCATTCTTTTTTAATTTGTATAAAAAATCCGCTTCACTCTGTATCCCGCACACAGAAGACATTCCGTTTCGCATTTCGCGTGTTAAGTGGCGACACTGCCACGACGACGCACTATGGACAATGGTAGATTGTTCTGCCGTTGTCGGCAGATCAAAATTCATTTTTACAAAGTCGTCCCTGACGCACTATTTTTTTTTTTAATAGTATAAGAGTGGAACTTTAATATTATGAATTATTTTTTCGTGAATTACATTTGGAATATACATTTATTCATCGTCAAAAATTATCATTCGTGAGAATATCTATTTCAAGTTGTTCACTTTGATACTTTAAACAAAATTTCTTTAAAAAAATGTGCAAGTAGGTATAAAGTGTTATATATTTTAGAGCCCATAATATGTTGATTTTAAAACAATTATTATATTGTGGATATTTTTATAAAAAATATTAACAATAAGTGAAGAGAAAAAAGATACGTGTTTAAAGTTCATCGAGACTTTTAATAGTTACGGAATCTCCCGACGCGTTATATTTGATATTGGTTTATTGTCCAGATATTCATAAATAAGATTTATCAAAAATCAGCTGCAGACTGAAAAGTTATCACGAAAACTACGATGCAAGTCAGGGCACACGAAAACTGTATCTATTGTAGTTTCTAATGTTTTACTATTTAATTGATTGGATTGCGGTAATCATTTATTCACACTACCCTCATATATGAAAGTATATGAAGAGTGAATTAATTTAAAAAAACTATTACAAATTAGTAATAAAATTACTAACAGACGTTTGATTATTAAGTGTCTTTACTAAATTACAAAATGATTAAATACTTTTAAGTGTTCCAAGCGTGAATTATTACTCCCATACATTCAAGGTTAATGATGTACGTTCAATAGGAGAAGAATTAGCACCTCTTTAAATTATTTGAGGTTCCTGGTAAAGATTTTAATGATTGAAAAATTACTTATAGGTCCCGACTGTTCATTCTAATAAACTATTGGGCTTGTTAATTTCTTTTCAGATTTATGCAGTCGGGGTGTTTGTTTTATAATAAATATTTTTTTATTTTCAAATTTTAGTTAGGTTTCATTATGGTAATGATAATCATGATATACCTTCTTCCTCCTCGATGTGAGCCCATATTGTGGTATTCGAAACCAAAAATTTTTTTTGCACTAAGTCCAATGGCGTCCCACAGCCGCCATGATTATTATTTTTTAACGTCATCTATCTAAGAACACTTGGGCTGCTAGAGCGAATGTAACGATACCTCAATTATGTAAATCCGTTCAGCGGATCTGAAGATACAAGGTAATAAAGAATATTGCATACATACATACGTACATACATATGTACAAAATACGCGCGATAAACATAACCCTTCCTTAGCTGTCGGAAATAATAATAAGCTAATTTAATAATACATTTCTACTACTACTACTTTTTAATTACTGAAAACTTTTCTTTTCAGTTATTAGTTATTTTTTTATATATATATTCTCTAATAAAAGTTTAATATATGAACTTCACCTAACGCACTATTTCATACTTTATGCTTGTGCAAAAATGTAATTGTTTATCTTAACAAATAAAAAAAGTTATCGATTTTTGATCTGATACAGACCTCGATTTCCTATAGTGCGACGGCCTCATTTAAATTTGTATTTTTTTTAATTTTGAGGTTATATATATAACTCTACGAATATCAATACGAATATATAAAAAAACAAATCATCAATCATACATATGTAACATGTAGCTCTATCTATTTCCTGAAATATAGTCCTCCTATAAAAGATATCGAACTCACAAGGAATTACTAAATACATAAACATATATAATAATAATAATAATAGTAAGCTAGAAACATTTATTTCGGTAGACACCAATGACTCACGGCACTCCGGAGAGACGGGCGACGGAACGGACCCCCAAACAGACATTTCGATTAGATAAACTGCTCGTCAAGTTGATGGCGATTACGTTGATTTGTGACGAGATCCACGAACTCGATTATTTATTTGTTACTCACTCGATTTGTTGTAATTCGTTTTTTTTCTGTTTATACTTATGAACTGTTCGCTTCTCAAGTAAATTCTCTTTGACGTTTAACTGACTGATGAATTGGGAACGTCCTACATAACATTTATTAAAAACTAGAGATTGCTTCACTCGCTTAAGCTTATTTTTATATTAAAAGCCAAAAAATAATATTTTGTTCTTAAAAAAATATCCTATGTCCTTTATAATAGACCTTCAAGAATAAAAGTTTCATGATAATTGGTAGATTGGTTTTGGCGTGAAAGTGTAACAAACGTACATTCACATTTCTACTATTAGTATGAAGAATGAAGTATCTATGTATTATATTTCTTTCCTTTACTTCTTGTACTTATATATATTTCTTTAACCCTTGAAAAAATAAAAAAATATATTCTAGATTTATATAAATAAGAAAAAATAAGAAATTTATAGCGTATTCCTAAAAAAATTATATCACCTCCTACTCCAGATTTTAAGGAGAAACCTGCTTTGCGACGTACAAAGGTTTTCTAGGCTTCGTTTAGGTGTTAAGTGAGACGTGAGATCTAATTGTTCTGGTTAAAGTGTCGCGTAATTTTGTAGTTAAGACTAGGTCTTTGAATATAGAGCAAAAGGCAAATACCCTCTGGAGGACATCTTACGTATAATAATTAATAAATAATTTAGTTGTATGGAAAAATAAAAAGTTTAAACTGTCGTGACCCAGAGGCACAAGTGTGACTGTAAACACGACGGTAGTGCCTTAGATTCCCATTTATGGGGGTGAAATATTTAATAATTTCATTTCAAGAATTCAACTTCGAACTCAAGAATTCGGGCTAAAGTGGGAAACCGAAGTGCCTTAATTAAATCAGAGTATCTTACGTTCAATGTGTCCCTTTATCTTCCCTACTATGTGCATGTGCTTATGGGATACAGTGGGAAGCTAAAAATAAAAATAAATTCAAGTTTATTTTAAGTAAAAATCCTTTTCAACATCATATATCCGCTGTATAAAAGAATAAAATATAAAAACATTACTGAGTGGTCTTGACACTGATTGAAGTATTTTAATTTCAATATGTATTATGAAAAAATATGATTACCACAGTATAATCATAGTTTATTGAGAATATCTACTTGTGGATACTTTTAATGTTATTTTTATCTTTTAAAATAATAAAAAAAATTACATACAGTATATGTAATTACATATGGACGAGGCAGTCGTGGCGCAGCAACTTGACTGTAAACGCGACGGTTGTTGGTTCCATTCCAACCTCGACGAATTAATTCCTTCGTTCTGGTAATACGACAAAGAGATCCGCCTTCAATGAGTAAGGTTCCCTACTTCCCTCTACCTGCTAAATGCGGGATACTGCGTGAAAATTTACACGGAAACATAAAAAATAACCAAAACCTTCCGCGATCGACAGAATCTCCATAACTCGTTAGACCAGGCATTCTGATAATCGAGTTAGCGGCGAGCATTCACGCAGTCCAGACAGACGTATTCGAGAGGGGCTCGCGTTCCAGCTAGTACAAGCCCAGTAGGTACTCGAGTGTGCTGTTTTAATATGGAATACAAAAAGCATAATTTTATTGAATGTAGAATACATTTATGATATTGGTTTTATAAAATACAGTCATACTATTTTTAAATAGAGTTTTTATTATTATTTATCGTAGCGATCACTTAATGATACATTTACAGTTAATATAATGTGTACGTCAATCTATACTATAATATAATAAAGCGGAAGAGTTTGTTTGTTTGTTTGAACGCTAAGATCTCTGGATCTACTGGTCCGATTTACTTTGTTTTTGTTTTGTTTGAAAGCTGCATTCTTCAGAAGTGCTATAGGCTATATAACATTATATGACACCTATATACTAATATATTAAAATACTTATTTCTAATTTGACATGCAATTTATTCTGCCATGTTAATTACAAGCGTCGTCGCTACGACCGTTACCGCGACATTTTGATATTCATCCTTATGAAAATAAATATAATAGTCACTTTTAGCATTTTATCTAGATTGAAATTNGATTTAAATTTTTTTCCATACAAACTTTGAACCCCTATTTTACCCCTTTAGGGTTAAAATTTTTCAAAATCCCTTCTTAGTGGATGTCCAGATTATGATAGTAAACATCTGTCCAAATTTCATGTTTCTACGCACAGCGGCTACGGCTGTGCGTGCGTCTTACCTCAGTCAGTGAGGACACGTCCTTTTATATATATAGATATAGATTAAGGAGATGTCACTGATTCGCAATGACCTTGCCTTCGTGCGACATAGTATGACCGACGCGAACGGGCAGATGACGTTGACGGTTTTATAAATTTTCAAACATTTTCGAACTATTGTTAATTGTATGTAATTATTTTTCAATAACTCAGATATTTTTTTCTAATATTATGTGTCTACTTATTATTGTTTTTGATTATTTAAGCTTATATTTTCTTACTAATTCTGTTGAAACCTGAAAATAATTTCATAAATATTCTTATATTTCAAGTAGGCGTAGCCGCGTCCGGGTCCGCTAGTCATTAACATAATTGAGAACTGAAACAAGTTATTTAATGTCCATATCTAGAAAAAAGCTAATGTTTTATTTAAAACTAAAGCGAATAGACGTCATACGTTATTTTCGAGAAATATATGTTATCAGATAATGCATTTTTTATTATGCATGCATTTATTATATTGTATGGGTACATTTGTAGTTTTATTTAGTGCAAATGTATAATGTACCCATACAATAATTAGTACTAAAGTTGGAAATAATGAAATCTCAAAAAAATAAAAAAAATATTTTTATTCAATCTATTTCTAAATATTTTACAAAATTTTAAAAACTTTCACGTTCTAAAATCTACTTTAGATTTAAATTTATTTTCAAATAGTTTTCAACTAATAATATGTTTCATTTAACTTGAATCTATTAGAGGAATTCAAAGTTACTTCTCGTACTTATACAGCTATTCGGTACAAGGCGGTCCCATAAGCCCCAGGGTTATGATTGTATGGCGATTGCAAACTAAATTGAAATACTAACGCACAGAACTGCGGAATTCACATAGCATTTTGTAAGAGCAAAGAAAATATAATAATTTATTTAGAATACCGTCTAATTAGCTAGTGAATAATCTATTTTTTTCTATACAACGCTCTCCACTTGAACAGGTGAAGTGGTTGATACATTCATTCGCAACGACCATTGATGATAGATAGATTGATAGCTGTGCTTCCTAAAATCAATTTATTGATTGCCAGTTTTTAAAAGGGTAAAAATAAACAGAAGAGCCATTCATAAATAGTCTTTTATATCGCTCAACTTGTTTGTTAAGTATGTTAATGTAGTTTCCAACATTACTTACGGTTTGAGGTCAAAGGTATTTGTTTTGTTGTAGATCAATATTTACAATTTGATGAAAATAACTAAAATGGAAAGATAAGGAAATGGTATGTTTTGATACATATCTAATGAGTTAACTAGGTGAACAAACTGGTAATTTTATGGTATTCCTCCATTTTTATAGTGCTACTTACTTAATTATTAATAACACCAAGATATAAATAAAACAATAAAATAACAAAAAAATATATAATAATATCGATAATGTATAATGTGACCACAATGGCAGCATTGGAGGGTTGAAGCCTTGCGCACTTAACGATCGTCGGTGGCCGGAATAAAAATCGCATTTGCGATAATTGGTTTCTGCCCGCCGACTTTACATGCTCGGATAGATAAATACCGCTTGTATGAGAAGAACGTACGGCTTACAAATAGTTTTTTTATTTATTTATTATCTGGATAAGTTCTGTAATAGATTGTATTTTTGGAAAAAGTAGAGAATATAACGTGAAAATATTTTTTTACTTATATTAAATAAACATTCTTCTTTTACCAGTAAGCATTTAAGAGCGACTGCGTGGTATACGCAATGCAAAAATAAACGTTTTTGTTAAAACACTCCGTTCTCTATGTCTGCGGCGGGTGGAGTAGAGGAACCCGCAGCGTTTTTAAAAATAAATGGTTTTAGCTGGTAATCTAATATCGATATTGGATACTATATAAAATGCTTTATGTTTGTCTTACTTTAAACTTAAATTGAACTAGTTTAAAAGTAAATATATTCGTAAAAGCAGATTTAAGACAAAGCCTTTTACTATTGGTTTAGCTTTGAGAGCTTTTTTACATACTAAGCGTTAATACCGAAAAGTTGTGCTTCATTGTTTAATTTCCTTAATCTAACTTTAAGGTTTTTTTATTTAGATAGTAATTAGACAATGAACATAAATTATCCTCACTCATAATCGTTATGCCTCAAGAATTAGGCGGAAAGTGCGGAACGAAAGTGTCTTCTTCAACTGAGCGTCTCAACAATAGGTTCCTAGGTTCCCTCGACCTACCCAGCTTTAAGCGGAATACAGCGTAAGACTAAAAAAAAATCAGTTTTATTTATCATGTAGATTTCTCTTTTATTCCGTCATCAGACCAAGAACTGTCTCAGGTTCAAAGCCACACAGCATCATCAAACACTATAAACAATGTAACTATAAAGTGCACCAAGTCAAAGGCGAAGGAAGATTGGCTAAGTCAGCTTTAACTAAATCTAAACAATCGAGTCGTCGTTAAGTTAGTATCACAACAAGCAAGCCCAAGCCTAAAGTACCTAAATTCGTTAGGAAGGGTTCTCTTCAGGTTCAATGGCGTTTAGAACTTCCATTTCCTATCTATTGGAAGACAATTATGATATTTTAAGTGTTTGCATACACATATTGTTTTTTTTTTTCAGTTTTAGGCTGTATCCCGCGTGTAGTAGGGAAGGCAGAGGGAGCCTAGTGTTAAGACACTCCGCTTCCCACTTTTGCCGAATTCCAAAGTATTTTCGTGTTATGTGACAGAACTCTAATATATAAATATTAAATATTTCATTACCGAGTGGGAATGGAACCTAAAACCTGTCACGTTTAGAGTCACACGCTTGTGTCCCTGAGCCACGACTGGCCTCAACTGTGATTTATTTTGTTAGTTAATAATAATAATATAGCAAAAGTTTAAAAAAAAACGGAAAGCCCGATTTAAACTGCGTTCAATGACCTTAGATAGTCATGCATAGGTAAATAAGTGGTAGTATATGCAATTAGGCTTAAAGCATTGGTTTTACAAGAGCAAAACGCATACTTTTGATTAATTTCGAGAGAATTAGGATTAAATACTTAAATATAAAAATAAAATATTAGGCCAGTCTTGGGGGATGGGCACGAGTGTGTTACTGTAAATGCGATAGGTTGTGAAATGTTTAATGTTTCCATTTTCTTGGCTGACTGTTGTCGAGATAAAGCGCGGCGTTGAATTCCGCCATTCAACGCGAAATGACTCTAGAATTACGCAGAAAGTGGGGCCCGGAGAATCTTATTATTAGCTCCCCCTACCTACCCTATTACATACGGAATACAACGTAAAGCTGAAAAAAGATTAGGTTTAATTTAGAATATTGTTTATAAACATTTTAAAAGTAGAGTTATTTGGTTTTTCCATAAAGGGTTCACCTCCAGCGCGCTACAGCTATTAATATTAAGAACTTATGAATGTTAAGCTGCATGTTGTCTTTGTATAAAGGGTTTTATTTTTAGGTGTGAAGTTCACCTTTGTGTTACAAGCTATGGCTTGCCCTTAAGCCTTTCTCCACTTTTCTCCCACCTATAAGATATTGTATGTTATATGACGAAACTCAACGCGGCTTTTGGTCTTACTAAATCGTAGTCATGAAAATAATTAAAAATTTCCAATCAGTAACCAATTACTACTTCATTTTTTATTCAGCTTCACTTTACATCAGCAAGGTAGACGAGGAAGCCTAGTGTTAAGACACTCCGCTCCTCACATCCCGCTGGGTTCTGCAAGCATTGCGTTATTATAGTTTTATTTATTGTAATATCTCTCTGTAATACAATTATATATTTTCCTACAATTAGAAGAACAGTTACAAATAACTTTACTAATAGTCCAAGAGCCAGATGTAATATTTATCGGATACATTATAATTTCATAACCAGTAGCCCACAGATTTCCCAAGACGATAATGATACTACAATTTGGTAATAAAAAGGATAAGCAATAATCGCTACGTGATTTTTGCTACGAATAATAGATGCTAATTCTATTTAGTTATTTAATATACTTATAATAAGTTCAGAACCAACGCTCATATTCCATCGCAAGGTAGACAAAGTTTATTGCATTTTGACATAAGAAGCCCAGTCGTTTCGTTTCTTTGCATTTGCAAAAACTCCTGTTTCGTAGAGACTAGATTGGATGCCACTCTCTTTGAGCGCGACGGCTTCTAGTGCTTTCGAGTTCAACACTGAATACTTTCATAGTCTATTTCCAGATTGATTATATTCATTTTTAATGACAAAAGTTATATATTTCAAAGCAAAATGTAACTGTGAAAAATTAAATTATATTTGCAATTTGCAGTTCTTAAGAGAACGTAGGAGTTTCTGAATACTAGGCTCCCTCTGTCAACTCCGCTGTATGCGGATTATAGCTTGTTAAGAGAAAAAGCATAAATTCATAATGATATAATGACGATATAAAATTTGCAAATATAGTTTAAATCTCTTTTTAAATACTCATATTTTCGATTCTGCCACATTTGGCACAACGTAATCACAAAATCTATACTAATATCATCACCTAAATAGTTTGGATGAAAGCGCTAATCTCAGGAACTGGTGAGAACTGAAAAATCTTTTTGTATTTAATAAAATAATCCATTTATTAGTGAAGTTGCAATCATTTAACTTATACCCAGTTATTGCAATTAAAGCTAATCCTTTCGCGCATAGAACGTAGAATGGGTCGTACATAATTCATAGATATCTATGAATTGTGTATGACTCCATTTGACTACAGACGCGAAGTAAAAAGATAAGAGATGGTAGATTATAAATCAATTCAATGATTCCAAAATTTCAGGTTTTTTAAAAAACATAAAAACAGGTCGATGACAGGATAACTAACAAACACTATAAAAATGATTTCCAACATTGTAGAATAGTAAATGATCGCGTGCGTTTCGGGACCAAATGTAAGCATTAGATGCACGCCATGATAGGTTACAATTACAGTATAGGAGGCATGTAGCATGTCACGTACTCCTGCATACCAATATACTGGTAAAGCTTCAGAGTAGTACTTATTTAATGATATTAAGAGATTTGTTGCTTAATGCCAAGCGGTGTTTGTATTAAAGCTATAACATACCTACTACATATCTTATGAAGTATGTACCTAACCTTTTTTTAGCTTTACACAGCGTAAATCCCACAGGGTGCAGTAGGGTAGGCAGCCTAGTGTAAAGACACTCCGCTCCCCACTGTGTACCAACTCCTTAAACAAATGTATTTGATTCTCTCACTCAACAAGCTAAAGCGAGTGCCGCCACGCAACATGTTCGTGCATGTCGAAATTTCGGCGGAAATGTGGAACTGAGTAACTTAACAATAGGTTCCATCTGCCTTCCCGGCAGAAGCGGGAAGCCAATGTAATCACGAATATTTTTTTTAAATAAATATAATTTTCGCAGCAGCTACAGCTAGAAGACGTACCTGCTGGTCCTCCGCCAGCGTATGAGAGCGTCGTGGAAGTAACGTCCGAGGACAAGGAAAACAATATTCTACAGGTACCTGCTTTTTTCAGTATGTGATCATACAAATTGCAATATTTTATAATAATTGATAATGTTTAAAGATATAATAAACATACAAAATTTATGCTTGGTAAGATATTGGCTAGAGAACTTTGACGATATTAAAGTTTCATATCTTTTATCTAGCTAAAATTTTTCTACAGTTTTTCCATCTGTTCCTTGTTCTCGAATAGGTATAGCTTTACAATCATTCTTTTTAACTCATATAAAACCATTTTTTTTTGGACATTGATAAATTAACAAACGCATTAAGATATCATTAATAACTAACTGGCTCTTATACTATATTTTTCTTCTAGGACGTATTAACCGAACCTTGTCCGAAATGCAAGAAGACCACGAGAATCGACAGCGGATTGCCGTCTTATGAGGCCGCGGTACTTCTACGTGATACTAAATTATAATAAATAATGTATATTTAAATTATTTATTGCACATTTACGTACATAATCTAAAGGCGATAAGAAAATGCTTGGTAATAATTGTCCACTTTATTTGTTTTTAGTAGGTAGAGAAGGAAAAATGAATTACACTACTTATATATATATATATTATATAAGAGTTGTGAATTCGATTCCCGACGAAATGAAATATTTTACACGCAATGCCAGAATTCAACTGGAAAGTGGAGGACGGAAATGTCTTAAGGGAACGGAGTGTCTTAACATTAGGTTCTCAGGTACCCTCTGCCGAACCTGCTATGTGTGGGTATAGTATATATATAGTAAATAATACACTACAACAGTAGATAGTTAAATAAAAAATAAGAGTTTTGAATATTATCACTTGAACTACAAGTAATAATATCGATTTTATAGTTCTGTGTGCGTCACGGCTTATATTTATATAACAGACTGGCTTTATTTGATCTACCCTCATTAAATAAAAAACTAACTATGTGAAACTAGACAAAATATATGATATACATTTTGTATGAGAAGAGGTTGGGTGGAGCGCTTGACATCATTAAATCTGCTTTTATTTAGGATTACAATAGTCCAAAGCGGCATAAGTTTATTTTAATTCTATTGTTATCGGTTCGAGGGACTTTACTAACTTTTATAATGGCACTTGTGGTTTTGTGCTGTATCTAGTCAGTTTTTTTGGATAATATGCAATTATTTCAATATATTGGAACAAGCGTGTGACTGTACGCGGCGGTTTTGGGTACAATTCACATTGGAGGGAATTAATTACTACGAGGAAGTGAAATATTTATTTACGTTTATATTTCCATTTCTTCGCTCTGGTGTCGAGGCAAAAGCGCGGCGTTGAGCTCTTTCACTCAACACGCAATGGCAGAAAGTGGGGAACGGGGTATCTTGACCCCCACTTTCCGTCGAATTTTCGAGGCATTGCGTGTTCAGATGGAACTCAACTCGCTTCTGCCTTGGTAAAATGAAAATATAAATTGAAATAAATAAAAATACAATCAATTTATATTAAATATAATCAATTTAAAATAAAGATTTCATCTCCTCGAGTGGGAATCGAACTTACAACCAGTCCGTGCACCACGACTTGCGTGGGATATAGGATAACCTTTATAATATGTATCTATTAGAACCTATGTGACGAGACTATGTCTTTAGAACAGTATACTTTTTAAAATAGGGCAACATATAAAAAAATATGGGATACTCTCACGCAAGCAAGCAATTAATTATATGTGTATCAACTATAAAAATATGCTAGTGATTTAAAAATAAAATATAACTTAAGGTAAGCTGTGTGTAAACATTGCTAGAAAACAAAGAACAAACAATAAGAACAATAAAAGTATATTAATTATTATTTAGATATTTTATATACCAATATATGGAATATTATTTTCTTGTTTTTTATTTAAGGAAATATTTGTAAAAATTGTATTTTATTTTTATTTTTTAATTATACACATGTTAACACCAGAAAGGGCCCAAAATATAGCACATATCATATATTTTGAATTAGAACTTTATTTATTGAGTATATCATTTTGTTTTTTGTGGTTCAGTAAGTAACAAAAAGTGGCAGTTGTGGGTTCAAATTCAATATCCTAAGTTATATCTAATTTATCTAATAATAATGTATTAGGACATCTATGTAAAATGGGTAATGGAGCGTATTAACACTAGGTTCCCTTTACCTACCCTGGTACAACTATAGCGAGAAGCTAAAAAAAGAAGAAATATGCATATGCAATTAATAAGCATTAGGATAATGAAAAATCATATATCATAATTATTTTTACTCCACCAGTTTACTGCTATTCGAAATTACATACCAAATATCTGTTTATTTCAGGCGAGGCTTTTAAGTAATTGATTTTATATAAATATGGGCACTACAAAAGTAGTGTGATATAAAAATTCAATTGATATTTCTATTATGGAATGCAATTCTATTGAGAATACGTTTAGGATGCTTTTAATTTCGTTATTAAATTGGCAGGATAAATCTGTGATGAACTTTTTCCAACATAGCTTACTTGTTCATATTTATTTTCTAATAAAGAATAATACATTTCGAATGTAAATTATTGAGTTTTAAGCCAAGAACAAGCAAGTTATTTTTTATTATTTTTTTTCTCCACCAAATTTGAATCTGCAACTACCGCCCATAAGAAGAATCAACTGAACCGCAAGGGTGTTAAAAATATTTAATTTGCTTAAAACCTGTTATATTACATTTTTTGTATATTTGATATGTGGCCTTTGTAATATTGTTCAGATGTCTTATGAGTAGGATAAGGGAAGTAAGTTAATATAAAACCTAACTATTAGAAAGCTATAGAATTCATTGTATTCATTGTTGCTTAAGGTGTGTAATAGATTAAAATATTTTGTAGAAATGATAATTGTAATGCCTGACATTTATAATGCTTTAGATACAAGTAAATTAGGAAAAAAAAACCCCACCTTTGATAAAAAAATGTTTTTTTACTTAATCTAGATATAAAAGTGACTTATTTATTTCTTTCGCTGTGTTTGTTTAAGTATTGGTAAAAACATGTGCTTATATGACTGTTAGACTGCACAGCATAGCTTGTAAGGTATCCATACAAATGTAATAAAAATAAAGATGTAAAAAAATATTAAGGTGTTTTATTATATAGATACTTTAAATCGATTTTTTTAAGCTTTACAATAAATTGTGTTTACTTTCACTCGTATCTAGAGAAAAAAATATACAGTTTTCCCGTTCTATACATTCAGTCATTCATAATAACATAACCATAGCTTCACGCTTTATCCCTAGCGGCAGAGTGAACGGAGCGCCAAACGCTACGATCACTACATACTTCTTTCGCCTTGTCTATTGTCATCAACCTCTTCAACATGCCTTGTGGGAGGGGGGGTCCTCATGCTTTTTAAGTGACCTTCCTCCAGTATCATTGAAACTGTGGTTTCGAAGATTAACCGAGGTCTCCCTTTACTCTCTTACCGCTCACTTTTCCACCATATATCTCTTTTGTCATTCTTTCGTCACTTATTCGTTCGACGTACCCAAGCCAGCTGAGCACTTTCTTCAACATGCTTTGGGGTGGCGGGTCCTCATGCTTTTTACGTGACCTTCCTCCAGTATCATTGAAACTGTGTTTTCGAAGATTAACCGAGGTCTCCCTTTACTCTCTTACCGCTCACTTTTCCACCATATATCTCTTTTGTCATTCTTTCGTCACTTATTCGTTCGACGTGCCCAAGCCAGCTGAGCACTTTCTTCTTCATTCTCACCATGACCTCCTTGCTATAATAAACGCATTAAAATATCTATTTATACGATATACACGCAATTTATTATAGAAAGTTATTTCCACACTCCATAATGTTATCATATGATTAAAATAGAAAACTCCATATTAAAGTTACTCAGTTTGCGTAAAAGATAACAGAATTGCGTTTTACATGCTTGCTTCATTAAACTACGAGGTTGTCGTGAGTGTTGTACCTATATGTTAATGAAGTTACAAATGGAATTATAGACTCTATTTATATCACAGTATAAGGGGCACATTGCCCCGTGTGGTTTCAAGAGGGTTGGGAAAATTTCGTGATTACATACATACATTTATTTTATCGGATGGTATAAATATAAGGATAAGTACCTACCTACAGTGTTTCTCTGCTTCTTCTTTTTTTCAGCTTCACGCTGTATCCCGCACACTCCAGGGTAGGCAGAGGAAACCTAATGTTAAGACACTCCGTTCCTTATTTTCTGCCGGATTCTGGAAGCATTGCGTGTTGAATGGCAGAACTCAACGCCGCGCTTGAGCGTATGTAATGGATATATAAACGCAAATAAATATTTCACTTCCTCGAGTGAGGATCGAAGACACAACCGTCGCGTTACAGTCATACGCTTGTGCCGCTGGGTCACGACGGTCTCCTTAATATTATAAAGTTAAATAAATAATTTAAATAAATAATAATTAGATTTAACTTTCGCCATCAGGACACAAAAAAGGAAAGAGATTAATAAATAAGAAAATGCAATATACAGGATTGTTTGTATGGTTATTCAAATGGAAATTTTATACGCCTGCGTTTTCATACTTTGCCCCGTTTAGACTGAGGGTATTGTGTGTGACATGCCTTTATGATGCCGGCTTTTCATATGCATTACGTTTACAGAAATGCGATATTAATTATTTTTTTTATACATTAGTGGTAAATTTGAAAAAAATACCATGTTTTTATATTTTTAACAAAACTTTATATTCTTTGTTTGTGGACTCTTCGCCGAATTCTGGAGGCATTGAAGGTCACCAGAGCAAAACCACGACTGGCCTCCATTTATTAAGATTTACATATAATATTTAGATTTTCTTTTAATAATAATAGTAGAATAATATGATTTAAAATGATATAATTTGCCACGCCGTTAATATCGCTAATATGTGGACGCCTTTACGCAGTCCATGTCTTACATCTTCTCACACCGCTGCACACCACACGCTACATGTGTAGCATTCCCGTTCAGCCATACGAATATAATTAATTGAATTTGTTGAGTAAACAACTATTTATTTTTTTTTAAATATGCCAAAGGATATTCACTTAGTTCAGAGGTAATTGTGAATTGCATATATGTTGGAGGAGGAACATTTTAAGTCTTATTTAACGGATACATTTAATTTCGTCGAGTGGGAATCGAACCCACAGCCTATCACCTTACAGTCATATGCTTGTGCCCATGCGCTGCTGGCTTCCAATTAACCATAAAAGACAAAGACAATAATTATACCACACAAAATTGTAGGCACTGATTATTTTATACACCAAAACAAATTATTAAACAATATTTAATATTAATTTAACAAAAACATACTTTTTATTAAAATAAAATAAAAAAAACAAACACAAACAAAATACAAAAATAAGTTTCACATTACTATTTAACTTCACCATTTGATTTGCTAATGAAGCCCGCGGTTTCATCATCCATCAGCGGGAGCCAATTCTTTCAAGTTATAAACTGCTCTCGAGCTATCGGAAATGTTTTAAAGCCAAATAAAAACTTTAGTTAGTACGTAGGTACTTTATGGCCATTTCGAGCTGATGTCGTCTTTATGTTTTTCGCTTTATTTTAAGTCTCTTGTCTTATTTAACGAGTGCAGTAATGAATCAAATGTATTAATTTATTTTTAAAACTGATTATTAACTTATTAATTTGCATAACTTTGGTTTTCTAATAATTAAATTATAAACAATATTTATGCCTATTTATTTGTTATTAAAAAGTAACGTTTCAGCTAGATTAGATGTTAAAGACCTATCAAAATACAATAGTGAAAACTGCAATTAAATTGGCTCAGCCGTTTCTGAGATTAGCGTTAAAAAACGCACAAACTATTTTTTTTTTAAATAATTTTCTACTACAACAACGCTAATATAATTCATACTATTTTTCTTTTTAATCAGCTTCATGCAAAAAATGCTTTTCAGAAAACAAGTATAGCAGTGTAGACAGATAGAACCTAGTGTTAAGACACTCCGTTCCCCACTTTCCCATGAAAATGTTAAGCTTCGGAGAAGCCATCGAACCCACAAGTGTGGCGTTTACCTTAAAGGGTACTTACTATAAAGGGAAATTTAATTTAAAGGAAAATCTTAGAAGGAAACAGCAGATTAGTTCATTTCCACAAGGTTTAATATAATAATGATTCGTTGAAAGTTCTTTCCTAGAGCAAAACATAAGTTTTCAGAAAGTAAAAAGTGAATGCTTTAAGCATTAAATGGCATTTGCAGGAGCAGTATGAATACAAAGTGCGATAGACCAGTCACTGTACGGCTATTAAAACTTTGGTACTAAACATGAGTACCAAAGTTTTACTTTCTTAAAAAATAATATCTTTTTAGTTGAAATAGTTTTTGGACTTGTGAGTACCTATATTTATATCAAATGGCATTTATAATACGTTAACGTGACTTTTTAATGAACACTTAATGCCACTTGTCGTAACACTTGTCGCCTTTCACAAGCCTTAACCTTTAACAAGTGTTTAGACCAATTTTTTCCAGCCTGATCGACAGCAGCAAGCCAATGTTCCAATCCCGTAGCGACACCTTCGACATCCTCTCAACCAGTGCTTGGTACTTTCTCAGGGACAGAGGACCCTTATTCCTACCCAACTAGTGTCGCCGTAAAAGCGAATAGGGTAACATTAAACTCTAATCCGAAAAAAGCTAAATTTATGTTATTGTTTGATTAAAGAAACTTTTTAATTTGAAAGTCGATTAAATAGTAAATTATTCAATTCGAGAGTTCAATAAATACCCGATATTATCCACACCTAATTATTTTTTTTTTCTCTATTTAACAATAGTACTTACCTAATATGACAAAGGCAAATAGAATAATATAGATAAACGCTAACACAATGAACAATTTCCTGTTGGCCCTGAAACAATAATAACTGGACTTGCCAAAAATACTTCGTTCGTCAGTGTTTCTTGTACCGTCTTACTTTGCCTTGGTACTTACTTAAATAAGCGACATTAAGTAACGTTGGTTTAAAACAAAAAATAATAAGCAAACTCAATAGAGAGCATGAAGAGGAACCTTCGTGTATGTGACTTCGCGAGTGACTTTTAAAACCACTTTTTAAGTCCATAAAAAATCAAAATATAAGACAAGTATAGCATAGATTCAGTTGAGCAACAAAATTTTCAATTTTGAACCAATAAATGATGGATTTTTGGAAAACAAATATAGTAAAAGCAATAAAGTGCCCGAAACATGTGGAATGTTTCCATACTATAAAAAAGGCTGGTTGAATTAAAAAATACATCTATAGCAAACAATTTGAACCTCTAAAATACGCTCGAATTAAAGTAAAGAAAAGCATATTTGTCCATAGATAATATTAATTTACATGTGATTAAAATATAATTAACAGATGTATGTAGAGACAGTACAGATTATTCGGCCACGACCATATGACATTCGCCTTTGTCATTTTTTACGTTAAGGTGTCGAGGCAAAGCGCGGCGTTGAGTTCCGCCACTGAAATGGGGAATGGAGTTCCCTAGGGTTCCCTAGGTCTCCCTTACCTTACATGTATGAATTTCTATATATATAATTATGGAAAGACAATGTTATCAAAAACATAGATGTGAAAATAGTCAAGTTCAATATAATGAACTCACGTGTTTCATGTCGATTTAATTCCTATTAAACAATAAAAATTAAATGAATGTCAAGCTCTAAGGGCAATACTGAAAATAATTTATATACAAATAAATTTAAGCTTAATTAGTTAATTTTATAAATACTTCATTTATATGAGTAAATGAGAAACGAAACGCAGATACGCGGACTTACTTTGCAAGTTGCGTAAAGATAAATCGATGATGAAAATACGTTATCTTGATTACTCACAGATTGTAAACATAAGGCTGCTTGCTCTATACGAATTGATGAATTGACATTCGCCAGTTTAACAGAAGTCAAAAGGAACATACGTATAGAATCTAGGACACCTATACCAGGCACCACCTCGACTAAGCAGTCTAAGAGATTTCTGTTCGAACAGCTTACTAATCAAATGGCAGGTGATTTTAGAATGGCAAAGCTATGAGCGGCGCCACCTTGGTCAGTATAACCAAACAAATAAAGGCTTTGATACTATTAATATAGATATTATAATTGGAATTGGAAAGGAATCTAATTCATAAATTAATTCTAATATGGTAAATGTTATACCGTAATTACTATACTAATTCTAAACAAAATTGTCATATTCAATACCGCAAAGTATGTTATATATAAATATTTCATATATATTGCGGGATACAATTAATCTAATTTCATACATACCAACTTTTTTTAATATCTGTATGTGATCTTTGTTATATAGAAATTGTACTGGTTATAAGACAGTAAAAAAATTACAAGAGGCTAGCTAACCTTTTAACAATTTGATTTATATAAATATTGTTAATAGACACAAAAATGTAATTCCTGATATTTAGCCATATGAGACTGGTATATTGTTAAAATGGTTTTCAAAACATGTTAGTATATTAGGCTCTACAATCTTTTGAATATAAATTATGAATATACATTCAAGTATAAAGGCAGACTGTTACTTTTACAATGCTCTCAGAGCGTCATAGAATGAAGAGAGTTCGAGTGAACTCGACGCCTTCTATTGTTCGTCGTACCTGGTAGAACTTTTGATTTTGGTTTCAATTGGGCCAAATTTTCAAGTATAAAACGCTCCTAAGAATAAGCCATTCAAATGTTATAAGTCATTATACTAATATCGTTATGTTTTTTATTATAACAAAACAAAAAATAAGAAAAATGATTTACCGATCGAATTGAAGAAACTCTTACAGACTTATAACATAATTTAGCTTGTATAACTCAATTCTATATATTTAATATAAAATAATATTGGTATAAAATAATTCGTTTCGGGTTATATAAACATTTCTAATATCTCACCATAGCATAAAAAAAAATAGCGCAAATACTTTTTCACTTCCATTATATTCAGCATTTTGAATGTGACGAATACATTATAATGCATGAGTTTCTTTCCTCTAATTTAAAACATAAATAGGGTTGTGACGAATATATTTAAAGTAGTCCAAACAAAGTCTTCATCAAAGCAAAAGGCAATTTCCTTTGAACTTCTCATTGATCGCAGAGCGAGCCCTGTAATTTCGGCATTACGCTATCTCAATATGATAAGTAAAATAGGTTACAAAATATATGAAGATTATAAAAACACGTCAAACGATTTATACTATTATGACAAATTGCACCTAATTTATATATAAAACCGCATAGATATGGTTTTCAATTAATATTTGTAAATTGCTTTAAATAACACATTAATGTCGATTTTATGTGGTTTGTAAATAATGTCCATAACTAATCCTACGCGTAGCACATAACAACACACCGTTGAACACATTTACATTGATTTATTTTTCACATAGATACACCTGAAATACTACTGTTTAACAATGTTTTTCAAATATCAGCAATATACTACGGTCAGCTTCACGCTGTATCCCGCACACAGCAGGGTAGGCAGAGGGAAGCTCGTGTTAAGACACTCCGGTCCCCATTTTCTGCCGAATTCTGGAGGCAAATGTAAATATAAACGTAAATAAATATTTCACTTTCTCGAGTTACAGTCACACCTTTGTGCCGCTGGGCTGGGCACGACGACTTCGATATACCTACTACATAATCTAAAATATTTAAATAACATTTTTCAAAATAAAGTCATATTCGCTGTATCTTTCAATACACGAACGCTCCGCACAGTCAACATTATCCATGAATTAGCTGACGATCAATCATTCCCACACTAATTACTTTGAAAATAGCCATAATTAATCTATGTTTAAAAACATGTTAAGACTTACGTCACATAAGATACGAATTAAAATACAAAGTAATCGTTAAAATTTATTAATAAAATGGTGGATAGGTTATCTAAAATATGTTTATCTAGATAAGGCTTTTTAAATTGCCTTCTATGCCATCTTTGGATAAAACATATTTATAATAAGAATTATCAATAATGCTGAAGAATATAAATAAATTTGGACAGTGAGGCTGTCGACCTGATGTAATAAATAGAGATAACTAATAAATAAGATAATAATGTGACAAATCTTTTTTTTAAGAAAATTTATTGGAATTACATTTTTTAGATAAATATTTCAAGAATGTAGAGTTCGGAAAAGAAAATAGAAAATAGTTATAATAAACAATAATTAGAAAACAATAATTAAATGGTGGTAGTTAGAAAACAATAATTAAATGGTCTCGCCTTGACACAGACTAGAGTTAATATTCAGATATTAAAATAGAAGCCAAAAGGCCCACGTTAAAATATTTGTGTACCTCTCCCGAACTTTTTCAATTCAAACACTGTGAGGTACCTGCTCCCTTTCCACGCCATATTGGTTTCGAAATATTCCGATTATTTTTATCCTATTGCAGATATAACTGAATAAAATAACATAGGGAAGAACAGTATATGTTTGTCAAATATTTATCTATTACTTAAAATTAATACATTTAGGATTCTACAGGTAACTTATTAAGCATTATTATTAAGATAATAATATGTGTAACTCCAGCAAGAAAAAATAGCGAAAGTTCATTTTATCGTCAAATATATTTCCAGTATTACTTTTTGCTGAGACATGTATTTTAGTGACGTAAAGTAACCTCGAACTAGTAAAATAAAAGAATGACTAAAAGTCTGAAAGTATCACACGTTGCAGTTTTGGTCAGCTTCACGCTATATCACGCACATAGCAGGGTAGGCAGAGGAAACCTGGGAACCTAGTGTTCCGTTCTTCCGTTCGATATGCAGGCATTGCCTCAACAGTGGCGGTACCCAACATCGCGCTTGTCGGGCCAGATTTTTCTATTATTTATATTTTTCACTATACTACTGTAAAACATAGAGTTCATTGCCACATGTAGGGATGCGTAGAATAAACGACGAAAACTCTTTTAATGGAATCAAGCGCATGTTCCTATTACAATAAATGAATAAACGTAGTTTCCCTTGATATTACATTTGGTATTATAATAACTGGCTTACATATTTGATTTCAAAAGGTTTTTTTTTGTACTTTTGTTATATTTTTTGTTATTGGCTCAATAGTATGACGTTAAGCAATTAAAGTGGTGTTTAGAACGGCCTTGGAAATATTCTAGATTCATTTGTGTTATTCTATGTATATAAAAATGAAACTTAAAGACTGGTTCAGGGTTCGATTTCCGCTCGAGGAAAGAAAATATTTATTTAAATTTCATTTCTTTGCTCTGGTGTCGAGGCAAAGCGTGGCATTGAGCCCCGCCACTTAACACGCAATACCATGTCTCTATAATTCGGCGGAAAGTGGGGAATGGAGTGTCTTAACACTAGGTTACCGCTGCCTACCCTGCTGTGTGCGGATACAGCGTGAAGCTGATTTATTGATATTCGCAACTGTAAATTGCGATCATATCGAGTAGCTTTTAAAATGTCAAATATAAGTCAAAAATTTATTAGATGATACAACGAAAAAATAATACTGAAATTTAGGAAAATTGTGCGGGTTGAAATTATTCATTTTTCTTTGTATTAGGGATCGTAGTGACATTTCCCGTTTTTCTTTACTTTCGCCCTACATTCGCATTAGCAATGTATATAAGATATCAAATTTAACTAGGTATCAGCTTTGTTTTCATCGAAAACTATAAAACATTTTAAAGAATCAAATATTGCATTATCTTCTTCTTATACATATAGATAAATATACCTGTGATAAATATTGATTATCATAGATATCAGTTACGTATCGTCTGCTAATTTTGCTGATATTTTTTTAACATATATTCCGTAAATTCCTCCATCGTTTGAGATTACTTTATCCTCAAATGAGACATTTGATGATAAATAACTAAATTCAATTCACCACATTATTTAATGAAACCTGAATATATTTAAAAATGAAAATATTTAATCCGTCATTACCATATTAGTAGGTATATAGAGTCCGTGTTCAAATTCACAGGGGTGAGTCCCCGGAATCATCCACGAATTCGAATTCATCCACGAATGATCCATAAATAAATAGAATATGCAACAATTTATTACATATGACTTTCAGACTGAAATTCCAAATAGCTTTAAAATCCACAATCCTTATTTTTACCTGCAGGTACCTTTACTTATCAAATAAACTACAATTTCATGAAAATATAAAGAAATATGTATTTCTTGCAAATCCTTCATCTTTTATCATACTTTATAAACCTCAATAGTTTATCTTTTTACCTTTTAGATATGAAAAATTACAAACGTTTTGTCAATTGACAGATACGTGCGTACGTTGAAAACGGTGTCGAAATGGCTGCATTAACGGTTATTACGGCAATAAAGCATACTTACTATTCCATGTGCTACATTCCACTTTGCATCAATCTGAAACAAAAAAAAACATATTACAAGTGGATATTTTTAATGTATTCATTATATGCTAAAGGGATGTTGTCCAATCATTACTTTAATGATTAAAAATACGTTTAGTTTTTATTAAAAAAATATATATTAATAATTATTATAATTTTTAAACGACAAAAATCGACTTCCGACGAACATAACCTATCCAAACTCTCATCAAACTACCCACATCATCACAGACACGATAACATTTTCAGAAACTAATTCCCACACGGGAAGCACTACCTCCTCCTCACGGAAGTCGGTTAAAAAATTAAATAAGTTAGATATTTATTTGACAACAACTTCACTGAGGCACGTTTCTACTATACCAGAATAGCGTTGGCCAAGACTCGGTGAATTTAATTATATAAATCAAATAAATAATAATAAAATCAGAATAAATACAATTTTTGACTGTAAAAAGTTAACGACATAATCCAATGCCAACCTCTCATAGAATGGGCACTCATCAATTATTATTATTATGTTCAATACACAAAGGCAATTCAAATTGAATACTTCATAAATATGATAGAATTTTGTGACGATCATTAATGTTTTATATTATAAGAAAATCAATACTTAAATGTATTGTATAAATATTGATATAAACCCTATAGGCCCAAAAGCCCACGTTCTGTACATAGAACCTAGTGTTAAGACACTCTGTTTTCTCATATCTGTCCGAACTTGTGAATTTCTTGTTGAGTGAAGAAGCTCAACCCTGCATTTTGTTTAGTAGAGGGGGAAAATTAAAAATAATTCATTTTCGGATGGAACTTACAACCATAACCTCTTAAATTCCGCCACTGATCCACTATGGTATGATATATAGTAAAATTAAAAAGAAAATTTTTGGCACATTGTTATTAAGACATTTGTGAAAGAGATACCTTTTGAAAATGCATTGAGATGATGAAATTGTGTTCAGGGCGCAACTGAAAGAATCTTACTGTGACTATCATTCTTTCTAAAATGTTATCTCGTTTCCCGTCAAACAAAAGACGATATATGTTTATATACACGTTTCTATTTTTTTATTTAAATATTAAGTTTTATATTTAAAAAAAAATATAGGAATGGATTAAAAAAATTGACAACATTTTTAAAACAATCATAAACCTGTTAGTAAATATGCTATTGTTTTAAAAATAATATTTCCATAATAAAATATATGTGCGTTAATTAAATTATACGTGCCAGTATTAAGAAGCACATGGGTGTGACTGTAACGCGACGGATGTGGGATCGATCTCCACTCGCGAGAATGAATTATAATGTTTTAATATTTTCATTTCTTCGCTCCGCTTTCAAGCCCGGTGTTGAGTTCCGCCACTCAACACGCAATGCCTCGAAAAACTAACGGATAGTAGGGAACGGAGTGTTTTAACACAAGGTTCCCTCAGCCTACCCTGCTGTATGCGTGACACTGATTTTTGATTTAAAAGAACAAAAAAAAAAGGTTTTTGAAACATTTTAATTTACCACACAATAAATGACAAGTAAATGCTACTTTGCATAATATATTCCTCATACGGTTCATTTACACCAATTATTACTTCATTGTTTTAATTGAATGCTGTTCAAAGCCATATGATAATTAATTCATCATAATTAGGGCAGTTGTTCTTTTTTAAATTATGACTTAAATATGAAATGACCGATAATTACACTGTTATTCTTGAAGAGTACTAAAAACTAGACTATCTAAAATATGTTTTCAGTTCAAAATAATTACTGGGAATTTTGATTTGAACTAAACAATTTTTCAAACGCTTTATAAAAATTAATATAAAAGTATAGATTTAGGGTAGTAATTTAGAAAAAAAAACTAAACATACCTCAAATACATAGCACCTGACAATTTTCTTTTAAATATTCTTCTATTGTACATTAAACAAGGAACCCCTAAACACGAGGGTAGATTGAACTAGTTAAGTACCTATATTCAACGGCGAAGAGTGAAGACTATTCACCCGCACAGATGCTTTACTTCGATAACAGTATCTTACCATTTTGGGTTTAAGGTCAGCACAAAATAAACATAATATTTGAAGGATCTCCTAAAATAACATACGAGTATGTAATCCATAACTGAATGAACAAGGTATGTTTTGTTTTTATAATTACGATAACATTTACTTAACGTTACGAGAGGAAATTGAATACAATTTGTGTATTAGATTTGAGGGCCAAATGTACTATTATACAAGAATTTATTTTATAGTTGACAGTTATCAACATGAGTTGGCTGATATACCGATTTTAAAAATAAAGGAAATTATTTTTTATGACTACATATTCGTATAAAATAAAATATTTTTCTATAAGAAAATGCACGTAATGTGTTAGTTTTATTATGAATCCTACTAATGGATGTTTGTTCCATTCTCTAGCAAAAACTATACGGATTTAGATGAAACTTTATAGTAGGTAATATAGCTTAGACAACAGAATAACACATAGCTTTTACAACTGCAATACACTTCCTACTACTATACTACAGCTACAATTTATATAAAGATTTAGTATAATTTGGATGTTATATTACAAATAGTTTAAGCAGGCGAAGCCGCGTTTAAGACCTACTAATAAAACTATTTCACCAACATACTTATCTTTATTAAAAGCTTTTATTTAACTTGCAATGTATGTATGTGGGTTCGGGTGAAATCTTGGAGCTCAATTTTGAAGTAGATATCTTCAACCGATTGAGCTGAAATTTTGTATACACGTTAAGTTTGGATGATAATGCACGATAAATGTGACGTCGTTCTAAATTTAATATGGCGGACCATCCAAGATGGCGGAATAGTTATATTTAATGCACTTCTATAGTATGGGTATCAAATGAAAGGGCTTCTTGAGAGCAACTTGGGAAATAATATGACGTCATTCTAAGTCTAATATAGGGGGTCCCTTATGCAGTTCTGCAATATGGATATCAAATGAAAGGGCTCGTTGAGAGCAACTCGAAAAATAATGTAACGTCATTCTAAATCCAATATGGCGAACCATCTAAGATAGCCGAATAGTTATTTTCAGTCTACTTCTACAATATGGAAATCTATTGAAAGGGCTCGTTGAGAGTAACTCGAAAAGTGTAACGTTTTTCTAAATCCAATATACATGCGGAACATCTTAAATGGCGAAATAGTTATTATTTATGCACATCTGCAATACGGATATCAAATGAAAGGGCTTGCCGAGAATAATTACAAAAATAATGTGACATCTAGTGTGAGAAACTGTGGTAACTAAAAATTAAAAAATAAATTATAAGCAAAAAATCATTTTTAAAAAAAGCTTTTCGCGTTAATCAATATTTAATTAAATTGAAACTTTAAAAATTGAATCTTAGCAGATTTTACATAATAATTTAATTATGTAAAATCTACTTTTAAATTATGTAAAATGTNTTTAGTATAATTTGGATGTTATATTATAAATAGTTTAAGCAGGCGAAGCCGCGTTTAAGACCTACTAATAAAACTATTTCACCAACATACTTATCTTTATTAAAAGCTTTTATTTAACTTGCAATGTATGTATGTGGGTTCGGGTGAAATCTTGGAGCTCAATTTTGAAGTAGATATCTTCAACCGATTGAGCTGAAATTTTGTATACACGCTTAGTTTGGATGACAATGCACGATAAAATATGTGACGTCATTCTAAATCTAATATGGCGGACCATGCAAGATGGCGGAATAGTTATATTTAATGCAATTCTATAGTATGGGTATCAAATGAAAGGGCTTCTTGAGAGCAACTTGGGAAATAATGTGACGTCATTCTAAATCCAATATAGGGGGTCCCTTATATTGGATTTAGAATGACGTCTTGGATGGTCATCCAAGATGACCGAATAGTTATTATTTTTGCAGTTCTGCAATATGGATATCAAATAAAAGGGCTCGTTGAGAGCAACTCGAAAAATAATGTAACGTCATTCTAAATCCAATATGGCGAACCATCTAAGACAGCCGAATAGTTATTTTCAGTCTACTTCTACAATATGGAAATTTATTGAAAGGGCTCGTTGAGAGTAACTCGAAAAGTGTGACGTTTTTCTAAATCCAATATACATCATGCGGAACATCTTAAATGGCGAAATAGTTATTATTTATGCACATCTGCAATACGGGTATCAAATGAAAGGGCTTGCCGAGAATAATTAGAAAAATAATGTGACATCTAGTGTAAGAAACTGTGGTAACTAAAAAGTAAACAATAAATTATAAGCAAAAAATCATTTTTAGAAAAAGCTTTTCGTGTTAATCAATATTTAATTAAATTGAAACTTTAAAAATTGAATCTTAGCAGATTTTACATAATTAAATTAGTACTAGTTTAGTATCACAAGTAAATCGCGCGACAAGCTTTTATGATCATATTAATTGTGTACAATGAGGTTATGAGTTGATAGTTAAAATTTAAAAGACAAATTTTATTTTCTCATTTTTAGAGCGTTTAAATAAAAGCTTTTTCTAAAAATGAGTTTTTGCTTATAATTTATAGTATTTAAAAGAACGATATTATATACCACTGTACGTTTATCTAAAAACCTATTCCAATACTTAACTAAATTTCTAAATTTCACTGCGTTACTATTAGAATCCAATGATGCTGTTATTATAGACTCAATGTTCAAATTACTTTACAAAGACCATACAATCCATATTGGGAGGCCTGAGGCGAAATATAGTGAAGCTTTCAATATATTGTCAATTTTCAATCGGTCATGATGTACCTACAGTAGATAATAAATAGTATCTACAGTATAAACTAGTTGAGAAGCACTGATAAATTAATCTATTACTATCTTTCTTGGATGCACGATGGACACACGATTTAAAGAAGTTGGTTGGCACCGGATGGATGCCAGAAGCCCAAGGCCGGGATGGCTGGCGCTTGATGAGGGAGGCCTACGTTCAGCAGTGGACGGCGATAAGCTGATGATGATGATGATATCTTGCTTTATGAAAGATATATTTATTATGATTCATTCTCTGTAACTTTAACAGTTATCAATGTTGTACTTTTAATCTTATCGTAAATATGAATAATACAGGTGTTCTACGGGCCTCTGGCATACAGCGCCAATATTTAATCTACATTTACTAATTAATATAAGAATTATACAAAAAAAGCATCAAATATACAAAGACAAAGAATCAAAATGATCAAGAATCTCAAATTGAGGCCAGTTGTAGCGCTGGGGCACAAAGTGTGACTGTAAAACCGACTGGTTGTGGGTTCTATCCCCACTCGAGGAGTTGAAATATTTATTTAAATTTATATTTCCATTTTTTCGCTCTGGTGTCGAGGCAAAGCGCGGTGTTGAATTAAGCCACTCAACACGCAATGCCTCCAGAATTCGGCAGAAAGTGGGGAACGGAGTGTCTTAACACTAGGTTCCCTCTACCTACTCTGCTGTGTGCGGGATATAGCGTGAAGCTGATTATCGCGTACAATTCTACATATACAAATTATCGAGTACAATCTTAACGTATTTACATCCCATCCATTTCATACAATCTTACAAAAACGTCAAAAAAATTGTAAAAAAAAAAAATGGAAATATTCTCACGAGGCAACAATACAATGCACATACCTACGAACAAGATATCATTATATAATGCTGAGAATATTGTTTTAATAGAAACACATTCACAAAGGAATCTATCTATCTATCTACAGATACACATAAGGAAACCGAACACATAAGAAAAGGGACGTGGTTAGCGTCACTTGGAGACACTTGCGTCGGGGATGAGGACAATGCACGGCTTTCCTCTATACTACACAAAAAATAATTTCTCAGTTGAATTAAGTCTTGAGATTGTAAGGTTTGTTGCTTAATATGATTTTTATAGGGATTATATCAAATGTATATATAATTATAATACTTCAAAATATAATTAGCTATTGTGGCGCAGCGGCACAGGGGTGTGACTAACGCGTAACGCGACGGCTGTTGGTTCGATCCCCACTCGAGGAAGTGAAATATTTATTTACGTTTATATTTCCTATGTTCGCTCTGGTGTCGAGGCAAAGCGCGACGTTGAGTTCTGCCACTCAACACGCAATACTTCCAGAATGCAGCAGAAAGTGGGGAACGGAGTGTCTTAACACTAGGTTCCCTCTGCGTACCCTGCTGCGTGCGGGAAGTCAAACATATTATGTTATGTTTAAATAACAAATCGCTAACATATTATACATAATGGTAACTCCACACGATTCCTATCTGTGCTTGTAGTGACTAACTAATCTGTTAGATAGATAATGAAAAATAAACATTCACCGACTAGAACTATTAAAATTGTATAGCTCTGCAGGTCTGCACTAACTTCATCGCAGGTGATCCCACCTGGATCGAAATGGATAACGTGCTAAAGAGGAAATTAAATTCTTCAACCTGAATGGTTGAATGGATTTTTTTACTTGGCTAAATATTAACTTATAAGTTTTTAATTTTATTTAAGCTATTTAATTGAATATTATACATTTTGCATACATTTGTGCATATTTAAATCGTATGTAAAAAACAATAACAAATTTGAAAATCTATTCTTACAAAGTAGAAATTTAAACATGACTAATGAATACATACACACACAAGGGCCCGTATTTATAACAGCTCTCATATAATTTATGAATGAAAATTATACTTATATAATTTATGAACGAAACATTTGGGTTTAACCCCATTGCAACTGTAATACTGACAGTTTGTGGATTCGAGTCCCACTCGAGGAAATTAAATAAAAATTAATATATAAATAATATAATATTTTCATTTCCTCACCCTAGGCGGGGCGGCGCAATGGGCGGCGTTGAGTTCCGCCATTCAGCACGTTATGCCTCCAGAATTTGGCGGAAAGTGGTGAATGGAAATATCTTAATAAGAAGTGATTGTTTCAACACTGAGTCCCCAGGTAGCCTTTGCTTGGCCTGCTATGTGAGGCATGAAGTTAGAAAAAAAAGGTATCTATGAATATATCCTTTAATATGTACATCCTTCTTACATCCTAAATGTAATACGTACATTCTTTTAATGTGATTTGAGTAGTTGTAGAAATGTAGTTTTAATATTAATTTAGAGAAGAAATGCCAGAGAGAGAAATTCGTTGTAGTAATACTGAGAATGATTATATACAAATTGTTTTCATTTCCCCGCTCGATTGGCGAAGCGCGGCGTTGAGCTCCGTCACTCTACACGCAAAATTGTGCGGAAAGTGGGGAATAGAGTGTCTTAACATTAGGTTCTCTACCTACCCTGCTTTGAGGAAAAAAGCGTGGAAAAAAGGTATTTTTTTATGTAAAAAAGCATCAACATACCAAAATTTGCGTTAGGTATACCATAAAACTGCATAAAAATTATGCATATAATATATAGGGCGCATGTTTTATTTAAACCATTCATTCCATAACGGAAATAACTCGCCGAAACCTCTAGATCAAGTTAATCAAGCGTTTAAACTTCGCGTTCACGAATTAACTTGTTATCAGGTAGTTGCTAGATTACTCTCAAATCTGAGTTTAAAATTAACTTGCTAATATTTACGATTAGTGTCGTTCGTTATCTTAATGAAGTTGCATACATAAATTAATGTATAATTATTATTTTATAGAAATATGTCATTTTCTTAGTCTCTTTTGCCTCTCACATAAAATATATTAAGAAATAAATACCTACAACGTACCTTATATTTTAATAAAAATGAAAATTTAAAAATTATTTTTTAAGGATAAAAAAAAATGTTTACCAAAAAACAAAATTTCAAATTTTTACTGTCGTCTTCCTCTTTACATTTACAAATAACAGCTTGATACACTTTTTCACCCGCACTACAAAATTTGCTGAGACCTAGAGATGATCTCAGAACGAAATATGACTAAATACTAGTCTCACAGTTTCTATGTAGATATTACCTACTTTTTTTTTTCACGCTGTATTTCACATGGCATAACAGGGAACCTGAGGGAACCTAGTGTTAGGACGCTCTATTCTTTTGAATTTCGCCGCGCTTTAATACGTGCCAATAAATAAAAATATGAAAGATTTCATTTCCTCGAATGGGAATCGAACCCACAATCTGTACCACTAACAAGGAATGGCCTTGCCAGCTTCTATGTAGATATTAATAAGTCTACTATAATCAAATACGGAGAAGTCGGTGAAGGCGGCATATTTTATTATATTTGAAGAAGCATATTTGCGATCAGCCCCGCCGGATATTAAGCTCCGATTGCGATGAGTTGGAGAATTTACGATGTTATTTCTAAATCAAAAGCTGCCTACTTCGTCTGATTTATTGCCTAATTCATATGATTTTATAATGAATAGACTGTATTCTCCATAAGGATATGGTCAATTCTCATCATATTGAACATGTTTTTATCTATAATTCATAATACTGAAAAACATACATTATATCTATAATAGTTCAGGCGGATCGCAACTTTTCTATAAGTAATAAATTCAAATTCAAAATATTCTTTATTCAAAAAGGCAATTATTATAAGCACTTTTAAATCGTCGAATAAACATATGAACAAAAAGCTACCACCGGTTCGGACGGCAGTTCTGCTGGGAAGAGCCGGCAAGAAACTCAACAGTTGCTCTTTTCAAAATCAATGGTACAACCTATAAACATTAGCTGGCAGCTATTCTGCAGTAAATAGGTAGTTCTTACCTACATAATAGAGTACCAGCTGTAAAATATAAGCGGAGGAGCTGAATGTGGCCGTAATTTAATTTAGTTAATAAGAATAAATGATGTACTCTTAAGACCTGGATCTAAGGCTCTACGTAAATAATTACAGGATCGCGTAAATTTAAATTAAAAAAAAATTATATACCTACTTGTTGCTTTCTTTATATGTATTTATTTATGAAATGCTATCATTCACATTTATATTAACTTCATAGAAAAGTAACATAATGATAATTTGCATTTTCATAAACTTAGTTAACAGGTGAGTGCGAAATCAATTTTATCTGCATGCAAATATCTATATAAATCATATCATTAGACACATTTACATTTCTTTACCTTTCGCTTCCGCATCTTAGAATGTTATTTCTTTTGACTATAACTGTACGGAACCCTAAAGAAGTATTTCCTGTACAAATACACTTAAAAATAGAATAATAATAATCTATGTCAAATCTAGGTATTAAATATTTATTGAGTAATCTGTGAAAAATACAAAGATAAAAATATTTTTCTTTTAATAGTATTAGTAAAAGAGTTAAGTTTTAAGTACTTTAACATAATTACTAATTAGCAAGAGAAGTGTATCATATTAACATGATAGGCCCTCGGAATAATCATAGCATAGCAACTTTGAGGATCTTAGGTATATTTAATATGCCGAAAACCATGCTCCATATATTCTTGCTAAATTGTTTTAACTTGCAAAACTTTGCCTGTATATTATCTGATGAAATATTTATCATATTAAGTACTACTAGATACTTATGAGTGGTAATTAAAATCATTTATACATTTTAATGTATTCGTCCAATAAATGCTTAAACTAAAACAAGAAAGATATAAACCTTTATAACGATTTATTTAACAAAGAATAACAAACTTTATGAGCTTTTCAATTTGTTCTACAATTTTTAATACTTGGCCTGGCGTCATCGTCGTTATTTCTTATCGCGAAACGCGAACAAAACTATTAATTTTATTTGTTAACATTTTTAAAGTGTTATTCCACACTTAGGAAAGGAAAATATTTATTAAGAAAACGTATAAAAATTTGAACGAAACGGTATTTGAACCCGCGCCTCTTTGGACAGCGCCCTCACCAACTAACCCATACGTTAAATTTTTATATGTTTTCTTAATAACTATTAATTTTATTTATTAAATTGATAGTACATTTTCTAACTGTTTCTGACCGCAGGCAATACCAACTGAGGTTTCTATTAGCTCGTAGGTAGTTACAATTTCAATTATATATGTAGATTTAGTAAATCTAAATAGGAAATGAGATGTTGCTTTTTGTTATTGGTAAGTAAGTCTTTTCCAGGACCATAATAAAATATTTCCTATGGAACATCATTTATTTTAAAAACCTATTTTGAGTTATTGTATAATATTTATTATGCAATATCGTAAATAGGTGGAAAACAAATCCGTTCTACGTTTCTTATAAGAATTTGCTTTTAAGCTAAATTAACTTTGTCTATCATCTGCAATTCAACATTCAACTAATACCTCATATTAAAAATATTTAACTGAAATAATAATTAAAAAAAAAGGTACGTATTAAAAGTTTTAAAATTTTAAAATTTCGAGTAACTTACTTAGGATGCCATTATCGAAATAAAATGAAATACCAATACATTAGGTGCTCGTATGTTTTAGTCAATTTAATAATGACATGATGATTGCTTGGCCACTCAGTCGCGCTGGAGTCCTAAAACTAATTTCATTTGCGGTCATTGCCACTACAATTTTTGATGTATGTATGTATGTACGTCACACACGTACGAACAGAACTAATCTCATTAACATACACATACAAAGTTTAAACTGTTGCAATTTCGTCACTCATATAATAGTAAAAACTACACTAAAAGTTACGTCGCTTTTGTAAATTGTGTTTGGGGGAAAATTGGATTAAATTTGACATGAAATAACAAGCAATTGTAAAAGTATTACGTTCTATTTTAAACTCATATAAGTTTTTTATATTAAAAAGCTATTTTTACTTTATTTTTATTTGAAGAGGCCTATGTCCAGAAGTGGACCAGAAAAGGCTGATTTGATTATTTGATTGATTAAAGTATTTTTATTCATCTTACGTTGTTTTAAAAAAAAGAGCTTTTACAAGTGGGTAGAATTTGAAAAAAATGTTTTTTTTACCTGCTGTATCCTGCGTTATGCTGCCGTGCCCGCACCTAGCAGGGTAGACAGAGGGAAGCAGGGAACCTAGTGTTAAAACGCTTTCGTTGTCCACTTTCCAACGAATCATCGAGGCATTGCGTGTTGAGTGGCGAAACTCAACGCCGCGCTTCCCTCTATAACAGAGCGTGGATATGGAACCATCAACAGGTGTCTACCTCTATCATCACACGCTCAATATTCGTATTAACAGCTAAATGTACGCTCATCTCGGACTTAGGAGTTCTAAGAGCTAAAGTGCGTTGTTAGTTTGTTGCTATTTTAATAGAAATAAAACAGTATATTACATTTCTAATATTAATGTTTTATTTCTTATTTAACATTTTCAAGGTAGTGTCGTATCCGAGGCAAATTGGTTAGTTAGAAACATAAATTAACAAACTATGTTAATTTAAACTCGGGACAGAGGATTATGAATTTAATCTCGATTTCAAATAATTATTAATGAAAACTCACATTTATATTGAAATTTGCAATTTTGTTGATATTTTATGATGCGTTAAATATCATATATTACTTGTGGCTAATAAAAGATGATCATTTAATGATAGTTGTTGATTAAGCGATATTTACATATTAATATCTTAGCGCCATGCGTTAATTTATATGTAATCATAACCTGTTCTAAAAAATTAAGTCAGCTTCACGCATCCCGCACACAACAGGGTAGGCAGAGAGACCCAGTGTAACACTCCGTAACGTACAGGAAATATAATATTTTCATTTCCTAGTTCTGGTACATGTGTAGCACAGTGCGGCGTTGAGTTCCGCCACTCAACACGCAATACTTCTAGAATTTGGTGAAAAGTAGGGAACGGAAGTGTCTTAATAGAAACAGAGCGCCTTAACACTACGTTCCCAGGTTCCCTCGGCCTACCCTGCTATGTATTTGATACGCATGAAGCTAAAAAAAATTATATTTCCCAACGCCATCTAGGAAATAACTACACAATTAGTACCCCTGATACTCACCCCAGTTTTTACCAACGCCACTCCCAAAGCTCTAGAGTCAAAGCTTTCGGGTAGATGGCGTTAACTTTAGAGCAAAAGCAACGTTGGTGAAAAAAAATAATACGATTGTTTTGTTTTACTTAAATAAAATAAAAAAGGTATTCTTTAAATCAAATTTTTATTATACGGAGGGTAGGAAACTACTGGTAGTATTACTCAGTAAACTAATGGCAATAGGAAAAAAAACGAAAAAGAAAAAAAAAATACAGTCGAATTGATAACCTCCTTTTCTTACAGAAGTCGGTTAATAATAAAAGGTAGAAAGGATAGAAAATTCGATTCTGTAAATACAAAATATTAAAAAAATATTGGGCTTCTTTAGTTGATATGTTAACCACACGACTATATAACGACTATAGAAATTAAAAAAACCACTCATCAGTATTCATGTTATTAAACAAATAGAAGCTTTAAAAGTTTAATAGATGAGCTTAAATATCACAACCATTACATTAAGAAGTTAATAAGAATTTTAAGAATTTCTAAAACAAGCGTGTTCATAAAAAAACAATACGGTTTCGTGTTATTTATAAGTATAATTTTATATTTTAACAGTTTTTGTATTTATGTAAAGTACATTTATCATTAAGGAAATAAAAATATTTAGACACGCATATTTGCATATAAAAATCAACGTCAAGTTAAATTATAATAATAATTTCGATAGGTATATTTATATATCCATACCTATATTATAAATTCGAAAGTAACTCTGTCTGTCTGTCTGTCTTTTACGCAATCAGGGCCAAACCGCTAATTTAATTGTGATAAAATACTCATATAGAGATACTTGAGGGTCTCGGGATGAACATAGGATACTTTTTTTTCTCATATTTGTAATATTTTCGATATATACCAATATATTAAAATACTTATTAATTTGACATGCAATTTATTCCGCCATGTTTATAACAACCGCCGTTGCTAAGCAACGATTTGCAAAGTTTGTTGTTAGAAAACGTCACCCAAAATAAGTTTGCTTAACGCATACATGGCGCGCGCCGACTCAACCTTATGAGACACAAAAACAATATTCTCCAAAAATATTGTCCCTTAAATATTGTTTAAAAAAGTCCGCGTTGATATATACTATAGATATAGATTTGTATACATTAACAAAAAATAGATGATTTCTATAATTTGATATTCATCCTTATGAAAATAAATATAATAGTCACTTTTAGCATTTCATCTAGATGGAAATTATAGTTTACTGTATAATAAATTAATAAATAATTAAGGAGATGTCAGTGATTCGGAATGACCTAGCCTACGAGTGGTAGGTATAGTATGACTTTGATGGTTTTGTAATTTTTTATATATTTTCGAATTACGGTTAATTTTTATTTACTTATTTGCTGCTTATTACTACTATCACTTACTAATTTATCTCAGTTCGGTTATCTATACCGATGTTATACACTTAAAATATCGTAATTTTAATCATTTGGGATTTTATTTAATATTGTTCGCAAAAAATATTAATTACTTAATATAGAAAAATGGTTAGTACGCGCGTACGGCAAGCTTTAGGTTTTTTTCTAATATTAAGAATTTCCTTTAGTTACTTTTACTTCTTTTGTTTGTTCATTTCGGTTACTCAGATATTTTATCTAATAATAAATCTCCACTTATTATTATTTACTAACTAATTTTAATTATTTAGGCTTATATTTTCTTACAAATTCTATTGAAAACCGAAAATTATTTCATAAATATATTTAATACATAATCATTTAATACATAATACGTATAGTTCAAGCGGGCGTAGCCGCGTCCGGGCCCACTAGTATATTATATAATATATATATATATAAAATTTGAGGCCATTGTGGCTCAGTGAGACAATGCCCGACTGTAAACGTGTGGTTGTGGGTTTGATCGTCACTCAGGGCAATGATTTTTTATTTCCCAGCGTTGGTCTAGCGGCCACAGATATTATATCTAATCATTTTTTATGTCGTCGTAAAGATTTTGTGTTGACTATGAAAATAAAGACAACAAGTAAATAAGATAATATTTGGAGGCGACATTTGTCAGTTCGATTTCCACTCGGGGAAACGAATTATTTTCATTTTTTCAACAAGGCAAAACGCGGCGACTCTAACAACGCGCCATTCAACGCGCAATGGCTCGAAAAATCGTCGGAAACTGGGGAACGAAGTGTCTTAACACTAGGTTCCCTCAGCTTACCCTGCTATGGATACAGGTGAAGATGAAAAAAAAATTGCATGAGAATTCTTAGAATTTACTTTAACTTAACCAAAAATTAAAGATCTTTGTTTGATAATAATCTATATATTATTAAATTTATTTACTTATTATTATCAATAAATTTTGTAAATGATACTTATCCATAGTATAAATGAATATTATATGTACGATATGGCATTTATGTTTGATAAACTGTATGGCAAGTGGCAATTGGCTTGTAATAATTTCGCACAGTAATAAGTATATCGCTTTGGATGATAAAAAGAAAAAATACATATTTCATTCTATTTCTCTAAGAAATATTACATACCTGCCATCTACGTGTGTTTGTTTTATAAAAAGGGCAAGTCAAACGAGCGCATGAGTCCTGGAGGTAATTGAACTCCACCGCCCACGACCACGTGTAACACCAGAGGAGCTATTGGTGCGTTGCCGGCCGCCTAGGTATAGGTAGGTACACTTTTCAAAAAATACCCATGACGTAGGTAGCCCGAGTACTACGTTATTTAACCAGATAAGGAAAAATAATGCATGCAATTCGAGAAAAAACAATTCAGTTTAAAGAAAATTACTTTAGAAACTGAAACGAGCGACTCATTCGATAATTTTAATAAGTATCATGTAGTTAGGTACTTTAAAACTAGAAAAAGTAAAAGTAGTTGTTATTTGTGGAAGGTACTACTCATGCCAATCCCGCATAGGAGGAGTAAGAGGAGGTAGCCGCCAAAAACATCCTCAACCTATTATCGAAGTTCGATCTTTATTTTCCTTTCAAATTCAAAACATTGTTTGAAGAGTGTAGGAACTCAACACCGCGCTATGTCCTGTCAGAATAGTGAAACTAAAATAAATCATATAAGACAGTGCAGATTAAACTGCAATGACCCTGTATAAATAATAGTTATATAACTACAGTAACAAAATACTAAATAATCAGCTTCACGCCGTATCCCGCACACAACAGAGTAGGCAGAGGGAACCCAGTGTTAAGACACTGCTTGACACCAGAGCGATGAAATGAAAATATAAACGTAAATCAATATTTCATTTCCTCGAGTGGGAATCGAACTCACAACCGTCGCATTACAATCACACCATTGTGCCGCTGCGCCACTATGGCCTTTTTTTAATGTTATTTTTGTAATCATAGTACAAGTTACAATCAATGGTAAAGTTCCATGACATAATGTAATAATGATTTATTAATCAGCTGCTTTGCTTCCCTTCCACAGCCAGTAATGTGATAACAAAAAACTAAATTTAATAATTGTTTATATCTACTAAAGACAATAGAACAATTTTGTATATATATTATAAAAAACAAAAGATTTGTTTATAATATGCTTAGTAGAAGAATGAGTTTCTTAGATTAAATAAAAAATTCTTACAGATACAATACTGATTGTATAAATCTTGCTGTTTATTGAAGACAGAGGGAGCCTGGGAACCTAGTGTTAAGAGACTCCCCATTAAGATACTTCCGCTTTCTGTCTGTCAAATTCTGGAGGCATTGCGTGTTGTGTGGCGGAACTCAACGCCGCATATCATTAACCATACAGCTGTTTACACATATAGAAATAATACCAAGTTTTTACTTTACTTCTAAGAAGAGGCCTTTGTAATTTGGTTGACATAATATATTATTATCATTATCGCATGAGGTCATATCGCACGAGGCCGTTTTGAGTTGCTACTGGCCATTTACTGGATATATGACTCTACAATATGTTTTTGTATTCAAAGTGAAAAAAAAACTTGATTGTATATTGTAATTAAATATAAATAACAATAAGTAGCCAGAGAGTCTAGTGTCTAGATATAGCTCGGATGTAACAAGGTGGGCAGAGATAGCTTAGTGTTAAAACACTCCGCTCTCCACCTTCCACCAAATTCTGAGTGTTGAGTAGCGAGACTCAACGCCGCGCTTCGCCTCGACACCAGAGCGATGAAATTACAATTTCATTTATAATGGGATTCTAAACGAAACATTATAGAAACGTAGCTAGCATCAGAAGTAATATTTCTACAATTTGTACAACGTGTTCTCAAATGACTCCACGTGCATATGGAAGTGAACCTAGCAGAACGTAGCCAATTAAAAGTACCTCGGAGATCGCCTCCAATTGCCCTTAATGACGCTTTTAATAATGTGACTAATTGCACGTCTCTCAACTCCAATTTACGAGTAGGTACATTGTAAGTATAAGGTGTTTGTTAGCTACACGCTGTATCCCGCAAATAGCAGGATAAACAGAGAGAACCTGGGGACCTAGTGTAAGTGTGTGTAGTAACTAAAGATACTGTTAAGATTAAGACATTTTCGTTTCCCCCTTTCCCCCCAGGAACTTAACTTTATATGTCGTTAATTGTTTGCATTCTAAACTTTAGGGACTGTATAAGTTCGCTCTAGGCGACGTACCGAAGAGCAATACCAAATTCCTTCAAAAATCCTTTACTGTATATGCCGCATCCCTTTGGAACCAACTTCCCAATCCTATTCAGAAAAAAGCCATTCCCTTAATTCATTTAAATCCCAACTTAAAAAACATTTGCTCAAATGTGAAAGTAATTTGACATAGCTTTAATCAGTGTTTCTAGTATATATTATATATCCAAACCTATATTATAAATTCGAAAGTAACTCTGTCTGTCTGTCTTTTACGCAATCAGGCCCAAACCGCTAATTTAATTGTGATAAAATACTCATATAGAGACACGTCAGGGTACCAGGATGAACATAGGATAGTTTTTTTTCTTATATTTGTAATATTGTCGATATATATTAGTATATTAA